>PNEQ01082538.1:44743-69590 GCA_003012365.1 Medauroidea extradentata | reverse complement strand
ACTACACGCGCCCTGACACAGCAAATGTCCGCACTGCAGGAAGAAACAGTAAAATAAAGAAGAAACAAAGCTTCGGCTAAGGAATGCAAAACGTAGCCGCGCACGTCCGGCTAACAAAGAACACGTTACTGCAGCCTGAATCGGCTCTACTCATAACTAACATGTGGAGGAAAGATAGACTGTAATGAAAAAATAAAATTTACAGAAACATCCAGAGTAAAATAAATTTACTGAATGACACCAAATTACTGTCAGTATAATGTAAACAAGTTAATATCAATGAAATAAAAAAAGTTAAGAAAATGAACCTAAATTTATGAGAAAATAGACAAAACATTTTAATATATAAGTCGTGACGTATATAATACGGCACACTACCTCGTTAGTTAGCTTGTTAAAAATTATTTACTCATATATAGATATATATGTTGTTAGAACTGACATCCAAAACAGTAATTGTATTTAAATTTTTTTTAACTATTTATTTTATTGTTTTTTCTTTCGTCTCGGTTTAAGACTATCTCCAACCTAAATACCGCTACAGTAAACCATCACGAAGGCTATAGAACAGCCGCGAGCGAGGGGGGTTGCCAAGAGATGGAAGAGTCTCGGTCCGACATCGATGCCAATACGGCGTGATTTTTAATGGTTTGCTACGCTAGTTAATATATAGTGCCATCCTAATTATTTTTATAGTTTTTTGTGACCAAAGACCAAGTTTAAGTCTAGGAAGGACGTGTGGAGTTTGAGAAAAGCCGACGTACCTAAATTATATTTTTTTCCTTAGTGCGCACGTTTTCGAAGATCCGGTAGGACTTTTTGTAGACGCCGTTTGCAGCAGGACGCTGATTGGTACGATGCCGATTCAACTTTAAATAGTTTCACGAACTGTACACTCGGGTTTAATTTTTATCGATTGTAAATATCAAGTTTTATTTGGATTTTGAGTAATTTTGGGGAGAAACATTTTATTTTGATTCATTAAGACTTATCCAGAATAAGTTGTTCTGATTTTTCTAGACGACTTAAGACTACCGTGCAGACGCATTTGAGCTTAGCCGAGGAATTTCTAAGAACCCTGCGAGGATATTGAAGTGTTTTAGTATCAAGCGGAATAATCATTTTGTATCTTGAACTTTAATTTTCCTACGTGGAGACAGTTACCTACAGCTTATTTTCGTCACTTAACATCGAGTATTTTAATTGCTTGTTAATAAATTATTTTCCTTTTATATTAGCATCCAATTGATCTGAGATTCATTTGAAGCTATATTATTTTCAGTTTAATTAATTTCGATTCGAATTACACAGGAAAGGATGTGTAGGTACTAATTACAACATCCTACAGAGTTTATTATGTTAATTTCTGTCAGCACTATTTGATTCAATATTTTCAAGTTTTCTTCACTAAATTTATTTATTTTCAGAGGACTGCTTTATCCCAAGGTGGTTTACTTAGCTATTAATTTTGTTTCTTGTAATTTTGTGTCCAAGGGTAAATGTTGTTTTTCAGTGTCTTCCAGAGAAAGGTGAACAGGTAAACAACAACTGACACAATAAATTTAAAGCTAATATTTTGTCTCCACAAACACACAGCAAATTATATTTATTTTTATTATCAATCTCATCGTACATACCCCTTTACTACTATACAACTATACAATAATTCGAATCTAATCTATGTCTGTTAGAAAATAAACGGAATTTAACCACGCCAGTATTTTCATGTCATTTAGCAGTGAAATTTATGAAAGTCTAACAGCAATTACTGAATTTCAACAAGCACGAAAGATAATAAATAAATCATATTTCAATGTAATATTGCTATTTTTCTTGTAAATATTAGAAGTTTTGAAAATGTGTTACGTTTAAACTTAACAAGCGCGTGTGTGATAACAAGTCGCTCAGTTGTTTTAGTTATTCAGATACAAATTTACATTGGCCTATATTCAATACAAATTCTGCAAACATTCTATGAACAATTTGAATCTTCTTTTGTTTACATGAAGATAGCGTTAATGTACTGATTAATTGTTTAATTGATTTTGTGGAATGTTCTAAATGCCCTCAAAGATTTGTAACGGATATGTTAGAGGTACATGGGTATAGGAGAAGATAATTGACCGAGGCCGGTATTTAGGAGACGCCCGAGCATAGGCCTAGGTGAATTCGGTAGTTCCTGAAAAGCGAAATTAGGATGGTATAATTCGGGATTCGAACCCCGTGATTTCTCGAATGCAAGGCAAGTGTTTAACAACTGCTCCATCTCACTCGGTGAAATGTGCTTTAAAGTCATAGCTCTGGAAAATACGATAATGTAATATTCTATAGCGAAAATTGTAGTAAAATATATTTCAAAGTCAGTCAAGTTTAATGAATGAAGTTCACATGGAAAGTTATTCTCTGGATTAAAATTTTGAATATTTATTCCTTACAAAATGCTATTACGTGTAAGTGCAGCTAACACACAGAGAAAAACATCTCATGAAGTAAACATTCAGCTGCCTCAATAGCAGCTATGCACGAAAGCAGACAACTCGAGAGCACGCGAAAGTCTTGTTAATAATATCTCGAAAGCTATTTTAAGCGTTACTTCCTCGTAAAAAAAAAGCTAACCTAAGAGCGTGCGACAGTCAAATTCTGTGCTCTACACTGCGCGAGTGAAAATCCAGGGAAGCAGCTCGGAAATGGAAGTGTGTGCGCTTGAGTTTTTTTAAAGCCGTGTTTATCCGGGACCACGCTAGCGACAATAACCGTTACTCTGGAGGGAAAACAGCATTGAAATTCATGATGACTCTCCTGTTGCCTGAGTCTAGGTGAGAGGGAGGGAAAGGATTTAATGAGAGCTGTCGCAACCCCTCCCCCCCCCCATCCTATTCTGCTACCCTATCTCATTTATCCCTCCCTCTACTCAAACCCCAGCGTCTTTAATGAGGGAACGTCCCTTGTTCTTTTTCTTCTTGGAAACTCTTTCATGTTCGGGTAAGAATGGCCCTAATTAGAGCAAGGGCGCCCGACCACCCCAGTTTGCCAACCTCCCATCTCCGGCACAGCGAACCCTTCCCTTCTCCACTCCGCCGTGAGTTGTGTAAACAGCGACAACTCGTCCCAGCTATGCTAATGAGCTTCTGTTACGAGGGTAACATTTGTTCCAGCAGGAAGAGCCTCTGTGTCTCTAGTCGCTCTCGCGTAATTCTTCCCCTCTTCCTCGGCAGGACTACTTGCTCTTTTCATTCCCTGCGTGCAAGGCTAGAGCAGTTAGTGTGGACTCGCTTGTTTACTCCTCCACTCCCTCGCACAGACGGTGGATGCTGTCGTGATCCGTGACCGGGAATAACTATTCTTTTATCCAGAATGAGATGAATAAACGAAACATCGGGCGTATCCGAGAAAACTTTTAAGAAACGCCATGGCCATTAGCACCGTACTGACGTTGAAGTATACGTACTTGGTGATACAATTTCGCCTCTCCCCTTCTTCGCTGCTTTCCTGTCGCAATAAGCACTGAATCAAAATCTTAGTCTTATTATTTATGTTGGACATTTTAAATTTTCAATAGGTCACTCGTTAATTAAATACAGTTTCAGTAAGAAATAACAGCTCTTTAGTGAGAAAAGCAAGAATCCCCTATTGCGTATGGAATGGACTCACTTTTTTCCCCACATAGTACATTAATTTAAGGGCCAGTTTCACAATGTTAGTTTAAAGTATTGGTAATCTGACAAAACTTTCACTTAATGGTCAATACCACTGCGTTTCTCAAACACCTTCTCACGTTTCAGAATTTTTGTGATTAGCTAAGTTCTGGCAAAAGTAGAACTGGCAACCATGCAGTGACGTTTCACGTTGTAATTGGGCGTTAAGCCCAATTTATTTTTCGCTGTTAATATTTGCTTGTAATCAGTGTAACGTCATCAACACCATGACGTCACCAAGAAGCAGAGCTAATCTAAATTATAAATACACAGCACAATTGGCAACGTACAAAGTGATAAATTTGAGCAAGAAATTGAATAATTGTGCAAAGGACTTGAAACGCAAATATTTATAAAAATATATATATTTATTTTATATTTTCTCTTTTAGAAATTTCACAAAATTATTTCATTTCACATTTATTTAAATGATACAAAATATTTAATTGCATATCATACATATGTTCATAATCTCACAAAGTTCCTTCATACATGCAATTATTTTCCTTTAAAAGATACTTTTCGTATCTCGACCACCGACCCAACTTTCAACCAGATCGATTATTACTTATACCTTTCATAATGTCTGTATATTATCATCAATTTGCAACGTTTTCTTACAACGTTAAGACAAATGAGTTTATACTTCAGTTTGATTTTTTTCAATTTCCTGTTATATTTTAGACGTTAAGTTTCCCAAAGAAAATTTACAGGAAAATAGACAAGATTCTTCAAGAATAAAACAATCCGCAGCTATAATTTCTACTAACACAATTTCCAGCATTATGAAGAATTTAAACCCACATTCCTCTGACATAATCATAGTACCGTAAATTGGGTATACTTTGCACCGGCATGTGTAACTTAGCACCACCAAAAAATATAATTTCTACATTGATAGTTGAAAGACAAGTGAACATCGATGGTATTAAATTATAAATTTTTAATACCCAGTCGTGATGTGTCTTTATTTCCCCAAACGACCTAGAAACAAATATTTTTGGTGGTGCAAAGTTACGCATGCTTGTGCAAAGTTTACCTACTTTACGGTACTTAACTGAATAGCGAGACGTCCAGGAGCAGTCTTTTTCGGTCTTTGTCTCGCAAAGGAAATGCCCTGGTATTTACATAATTTTAAAATATTCCCCCTCCTGTTACATTTCTACAATTCGTTTAGATTGGAATGTTACAACCAATCACATTCATTATTTTCAAAACACGACCTTCGTAGTGGTCAGTCCAAGATATTTAATTCACGTAACTTCCACTCGTGGTGCAACGACAATAGTTCATTTTGGCACCCCCCCCCCCTCTTAGAGGTAATTTGCAGGTTTGCAGCACTGCAGTGTGTGAGCATCGACAACAATTACTTCGCCGTGATCCTCGTCCCATAATGTAACTTGAAGTGGTAGAGTACAGACGTGCATGTAGGTGGATGATATCGGCAGCCTGGACGGCCCGTCAAACAGCGCTCGCCCCGATGTTCGATGTACAAGGTAAGCGAGGCCGCAGAAGCACATAGATATTTTCGGGCAGGCAGGCATCAAATAATGAGACAACCCGTTTCAACAGTTTGGACGAAAGAGGTAACCGTGCACGTTCCGGTTATTTTATTCCGTCTAAAAGAACTTCTAATTGCTCTAGGTTAAAAACATTCTCTAATTGGGGAATTTAAAAATTAATGATGCAGTGACACGAGAGCATAAAACTTAAATTAAAATGTAAAAAACCGACTTTGAGTTGGTGAAAAAATGGCTATCCTGCAGATTCCCGGCTGCATCATGTCAAAGTGACCATATTATTGTAATATAATTGAAGTCATAGTACGCTAAATTTCGAATCAATCAGACCAGTACTAGAAGTTGCTCACATTTCTTCAACAACTACAAAAGAGCTTATGATCTTCCGAAGCCGAAGCTCTATAAGTAACCTATGAGCCATTAAATTATAAGGCAGAATGAGTTGGCCAACCCTTGAAAAATTAAAGTTTTGCGGTCTGTAATGTCATAACAACCAGTTTTAAAGGCAAAACAACTATCTACCTAAAGCTTCTAAGTTTTAAAATATTTTTGAGCACTCACACTTAAAACTTATTCGTAAGAGATTTTTAAAATCATGTTGCTTCAAATGCGTTACATTGGCTGCACATTCGTCTTTTTCGTTAACAGCTAAAAATCTTTGTTTGATTTGATGCAACGCAACATCCCACCTTGTATGCTTCCTTAAAGGTTGTGATACGTATGGAATAAATTGGCCAAAATAGAAGCTGCTTTCGTATAAGTCAATTCCCCAAAATTTGAGGTTATGTGTTACAAGTGAGTGTGTTATACTTGCAGCGAGGAACCATCAATTTTATTACATGTCTGTCATTATAGTTTCTTGTAGTTTTCAGATAGTAGGCAAAATACATGTTTGTAACTCGCTATTTTTTAATTTGCAAGATATTTACGATTGATGTTACGTTTAATTAATCACTAACTAGAGGCTTACTGGTATTTGAATATGTGGATACATAAATTTATTAATAAATGTCTTACGTAATGCTATCTTTCAAAGGGTGTTGACGTTAAATTCTTTAAAAAATGTATTAAAATTATTAGTATAATAAACATGGTAGTCAACCCGTTCATTCCGCACGTTAAGTTGTATTTATTTGCTGACTTTACCATAATTATTACGTACATTAGTTGAAACTCGTTAAAAGACGACACGTTTAAATAGAGTGTATTGTATTTAGCAACCATTACAATCTATTCGAAAATTGGAAACTGCATAATGTTACTCTGTCAGGTTGGCAAGAATTTCTGCTTTATAGATCACAACCGCGGTCTATGAAGACTGTGACCTGACCACAACAAAGAGAAAATAAGGGCCATGGAAATAGCATTGAATTTTGTCTATTTACCCTTACTTGCTTTGTGGACGAAGGTAAGCAGTTGTGATGTTAAACTTCTGTTTTTTTTTTTTTGTGAATTGTTTTGTTCTGCAGTTTCAGATTATAATAGTGTAGAATGCCTGCAAGAAACATTCTCTATGTTCGTGTTTATAATACTCGGCATCACGGTCGTAGAAGAACAGGTCTGGACACTCGCCTATCTAACAATGTATTTTGCTTGACCCCCTTGTTGTTTGGCTGTAGTTCATCAAGTTACCGAGAATGTCGTACTTTTTGGCGCTGTTTTCCGGGCGGTCGGACTCAAACTACGTCCACTTTTTTTCCATTATTCAATTTATAAAGCAAATAAAGATGGCTGGAGCCTTTTCTTAAATTTGTCAGCGAATAAAGTATTTAATAAATTAATAAAAATACGTTTTGATAAATTGTTTATCTTAGCGGAAAGGAAATAGGCGGAGTTTTTGTTCGACCGCCCTAATATCAGTGCCAATAAAAAACAATATTCTCGGTAACTTGGTGAACTACAGCCAAACAACAAGGGGATCAAATATCCAGGCGAGTGTCCAGATCTGTTCTTCTACGATCGTGCTCGGCATGCATAAACCACAGCCGTTGTATAAACACGTGAATGAAATCAAATAACACGGAGGCAAATAGTTACAAGTATGTGATATTGATGGAGGTCACGGCCGTAGAAGAACAGATCTGGACACTCGCCTGGAAACTTGACCCCTTTATTGTTTGGCTGCAGTTCACCAAGATATCGAGAGTGTTGTGCGTCTTTGGCGCTGCAATCAAGGCGGTCAGGCTCAAACTCCGCCCACTTCCCTCCCACTTTTTCCAGTGTTTACATTATAAAGTTAAACAATTTATCAAAATGTATTATTTATCAATTTATGAAAAACTTCTATCACTCATAGTTTTAAAGAATGGCTCTAGCAATCATTATTTACTTTATAATAAAAAATAACACTTGAAAAAAGTGGGCGTGTGTAGTCTATTTTATAATAAATCCCTAACATTGCCAGTTTCCGCCCTGAAAATTTATCTCCCGTACACACATAGGCTTGAAATAAATCAATATAGCTTATTTTGTTGTTCACATAACATGACGACTTAATTTTAATTGTAGAGCTATTTACTTATGTGATTTACGTTGCTTCCAAGCCGAACGAAAATATTACTTTTGATATGCAAAAACTCGCATCAAACAATATGAGGTCATCGTAAATATACTACTATTCTCAGTGATTCTCACTTACAAGTACTAGTGTTTCATAACTTAAAATAGGTCACAATTTATTTTTAAAAATATAATTTTGAAACATTTTCGAGCGCTGGTTAATCAATAACTTTAGTATAATTTTTTATGTGCACCTACCAGCATTCGACGTATTGTAAGTCACGTTTGGTTCCTATGTGGTAAAGAAACAATTTAAATACGACCAAACAATACAAAGCCACAATTATAATTAATTTTTGATGGGAATAGTGGCTGAACATTACAGTGCTCTTAATCAAGTTAACGTGGCATAATTTTCCGTGAACAGATTTCCATGCGTAGTGTTGACTAATGGCCGTGCAGCGAGCTACAATTCTCGCGTATGGACGGCCCAGCCAATGAGCGCCGTGCGTTCTACGGCGCCAAACTGTTTGAATATTCATGGCGCTCGTTGGCGCGACAGGCTGTTGAGTTACATGGCTGGCCTCCGTCCTTGGCGTGACGATATACGGTGTACGTAGCTTCAGCGGCAGAACTATGCAGCATCGCATTGCGTTGAAACTTGAACGCTTATCTATAAGAAGAGACGTGAAAACAAAGAAGTTATTGTACTGTTTAAGGCCATATTTCCATATTTCGTTGATTTTTATTTTCTACTGTGAAAAAGGTAATATAGGTGCAATGTTTCGATAGCTAACTGTAACAAAGATATGCCAGTTGCGTTTAAACATGGAAATATACAGAAAACGGGAGCATGCATTGCAACATAAGTAATTAACCTTGCCAAATTAATCTCAGTTCAAGCAATTTTCACTCACAAAACACATTGAAGTATTTCTTGAACTATTGTTTAATTCTAGTGAGTACTCGCGTCTTTTAAGTCTCTAATTAACCAGTAACACGTTTGACATAATTTTTCCATACCAAGGAAATATTTTAATTATATTATTCAGTAACTGCAACCTGAAACTGCCAAAGCAATTTTTTTACGCTGATTGAATAAATTCATAGACACCAATCAATGTACGCTCACCAGTTGTTAAATATTTTTGAATATATTTTACTATGTTGTATGTGTGATGCCAGTATGAAGAAGGATTCACTTTGGTTAGCTAATTACCAGTACTGCAATTTATGCTTTTCCATTTTCAGCCAATTTCGGCTTTTAGGGCAAGGTACTTTAAAATACCTTTATCGATTGGTTACATTTGACTACCGTGAGGTGACTTTTAACGTAACCACTTTCGGATAAAATTATTAAAATAACATTGAAACGGAAACAATATGCTGATATTAACAAAAGTGCCCAGTTGTTAATATACACAGTTCATAATTAAAATAGTTTCAATTTTATTTTCGTTATTGTTTGGAGAGCTCATATTTTATAAAAGAAAAATAATTTTCTTGTATTTGACATTTTAGGTTGATAAAAGGTTGCTAGTAATTAATTAAAATATGATTGTTCGCAGGTAATTTGCAGATTTAATTTCATTGAAAAAATTAGAACATTTCTAGGCAACTGCTTTTCCCCCGACATATACAGGAATATAAAACGTTTTAGTAATAGTAAATTGTTATAAACTGTTATAATCTTGAAGTTTTACAATCATTATAACGAATGCTGGCTTTAACATGAAGATGGTAAGGGACGTAACTAGCAGAAATAATTATGAAGATAGTTTCTTTATCGAAACTTTAAGATATCTAAGAAGAAAAGAATCTCATTTTAAAATACTAAAATAATAACACAAGGGGAAGTATATTAGCTAGTTACAAAAACGTAAACTGGTTGATCCATATCCCCTTCAGAACACCAGAATTGATAAAAAATGTATGTGTAGAAGTAAACTACGATGAATGTAATGTATAGTCACGTACAGTAACATGAAATTATGGTCATTAATAAATTTATGATTTTTTGTTAGTGTTAAGACATTTGAATGAGCTCGTAACAAGGTACCGAACGTTTGTAAGTATTAGATGTGTACAGAACATAGGTGGAATACGAGGACGGGGAAAACAAAATCGACCCGAAAAAAAACCTGCCACAGATATATCACTAATGAATCGGGAGCGACCCCTCTAGGAATCGAAACACATCATTACACGAAGCTCTAGGTCCTCACGGCGTTGTCATCCTCACTCCTTTACTTCCTAGAATGTATGTTACATCTACTCAATCTCCAACTTAATTGCTTGGACGTGAGTGTCAGCATTTTTGATAATACTTACGTTTAGCAACATAAACGGCAGCCGATATAGTATAATCACTCTGAAAGTTTGGTATTACTGATTTTAAGTGCAAAATTTGATATTGTCATGACAAACTACAGCATGTTGATAGTTAATTAGTGTTAAAACTAAAAAAAGTAGTTTTTACAATATTATTTCTTGCCCAAGCCGTTTTTACATATCAACAAAACAAAAGTTCTTAACTTGTATCCATAGAACATGACATAGAAATTTTATTGCTTCCAACAGCCCCCCTCAATAAAATTATTTTAATTTCCCTTTCTATCTTTCCATTTTGTTCTGGACAGTATGGTGCTGACTTCTGATGTCGTATACATAACCCTTCAAGAAGTTTTCTAATTTCTTCACTTCCTAGTTCTGTGTCGTTTCCTGATCTTAAACTTTTTACTTAATTTCCTGTATAATTTTGTGCTAGGCTAAAAAATATCTCAATCTTTTCTTTAGTTTCTGATTTGCATTTCTGAAAATATACGTATTTGTACCTTGAATAATCATCTTTCAATAACAAAAAATATTTTGAGCCACCCAATGGCGTAGTTTCCATAGGCCCACAGATATCGGCGTGGATAACTTCACATGCTTGGTGGTTTGGTTATTACTCACTGGAAATGGCAGTCTCTGCTGTTTACCTTTGACCACGGTCGTAGAAGTACAGGTCTGGACACTCGCCTGGATATTTGACCCCCTTGTTGTTTGGCTGTAGTTCACCAAGTTACCGAGAATATTGTGTTTTATTGGCGCTGATGTTACGGCGGTCGGACTAAACTCCGCCCACTTCCTTTCCGCTAAGATAAACAATTTATCAAAACGTATTTTTTATCAATTTATGAAATACTTTCTTCGTTCACAAATTTAAGAAAAGGTTCCAGCAATCTTTATTTGCTTTATAAATTAAACAATGGAAAAAAGTGGATGGAATTTGAGTCCGACCGCCCGGAAAAAAGCGCCAAAAAGTACGACATTCTCGGTAACTTGACGGACTACAGCCAAACAACAAGGGGGTCAAGCAAAATGCATTGTTAGATAGGCGAGTGTCCAGACCTGTTCTTCTACGACCGTGCCTTTGACATATGCTTCACAGAAGAAGTCCTCTTTGTACTGCACGGCGATACCATGATGTTTTAAATTTTGTTTACTTGCTCAATATTCTGATGTGCTAGTTTTTCATGCCAGCTTTCTATGGAATTTCCAGTAACAACACTAACATTTGCAATATCTTATACATGCCTAAACACATAGAGGTAATATATAGCAGAGGGAACATGACATCACAAATGTGTGTCCAACATGGTCTCGCGAGTTTGGTGTCGTTTATTTATGTTTTCTCGGCGTAAAAATGCAGTCGTGTTGTTTGAAACTCGTGGCGTACCTTCCAGAATATATATTTAGTCATGTGGTGTCACCAAGATCTCGGTTCAAAACCTTATAGTAAGTATGTAGCTAGTATTTACTTTTGACCAAAAACAGCTGTGTTAAGGAAAACAGTAACGTGGCAACCATTGTTTACATTTGTCGTTCTGAAATTTCTGCGCAATTATACTATGCGATAATATGGTAGTATAGGGTGCGTGCGAATGTCGCATGCTGCGCTCTAGCGACAGACTTGGTTAGCTTCTAGTGGGAGACGCGCGCTCATGCCGCCGCGTGGAGCTTGGCAAAATCGACGTCACGTAACGTGTGGGAGCCTAGAAATTTAAAACGTTCTGTTTTTTATTAAAAATGTCTAGCAATCCGCTGAAAAGTAATTAAAATTGTTGTGTTGTGGGGTGCAGTGCCACATACAGTAACAGCGTTGCTGGTACGAAATTTTTCACATTTCTTAACGAAGAGCAGCATGAGTTAAGACGAAAGGCGTGGGTTGCGACAATAAAATGCGACACGACTGACAGAAACCCATGCACTCCAAATAAAATCTCGCGTGTTTGCAGCCAACATTTCACTAACTGCAATTGGTGTCTTAGCAAATTTTAGTGCTCCACTTGTCAAATCACGTGAGTAAACACAGGAGGCAATGTACATACATTGTGAGTTTATCATTTCAAGTAACCTAATTTTTGTTACAGTGGCATAGAGTACTTTGTCTCGAATAAAACATCAATTATTATTACACAATCACAGTTATGATGTAACATTTGTAAAAAAATACATTTGTAACTTTATAAAATGGCTTATGTACTAGTCAGTACGTGTGTACAGCACAATACAAATTAACTTATGTTTCTCTACCCTGCGGTCTCTCACTCCTGGTGTTGCATTTACCTAAGCGTTTCTTACAGTAATGGCAGATAATGTTCAAAATAAAATATTTGCAACGTTGGAACAACATCCGCAAGGAAAGTTTCATCCCGCGGCACAGTCACTGTTACGCTTCCTTTAGCAGAGTAAACAAACTAGTCGCATAAATTCAAATTAAAAAACATACATCGAAATCTGAACTTGAGTGTAGTAAATGTGACTTTCTTTCAGTTTTATTTCACATTCATGCGAGACACACAGGTCAGGTGTATTGCTCTGATTTCCCTGAACTACATACTTATCTTGGCAGGTAAACGGACATTTGACCTCTAAAAGCAAAGAGCCACTGTCACAGACTATTATTCCGTCTGGACTACAACACAACCATGGCTGTTCCTCTTTAATGCACACTCCCATCTGTTTGACACAACACTGATGTACTTTGCAATACTCAGCTACAGTTGCTGGTTCAGTGTCCGTACCATATCTTAGTGCAGGTGTATTAACACTTTTGCGAACAATAAAAGATTCCGCTAGCTTATGATAATCAACCGTCCTCAGTGTTTTAACATAGTGAGCTTGTGTACTGGCAGATACACGTAGTTTTCTTTGTTGAAACCAAACAGGGCACTTATACTGGCTTATTGTTTTAACAGCAATGCTATATTTCTGCTGCGTTGTAACTTTTACAAAAGTATTATAAAATTGTTGCACAGGTTCGGATAGCACGGCAACGTAATTTACGGGAGTCGGTGCTAAGTTAAAATCAGATACATTTCTAACTGAATAACACAAATGCACAACGTGAAAGCTCTGAATTTCTAGTGAACTAAAACATCTTATCTAGTCCCCTCTCTCGCTTTTTTCTACAGCACTATCACGTTTTGTACAATTGACTTAACTATTTCATAATTATCGGCCTCACTTTCCGCTCTCAAAATGTGTGTTAAGGTACAGCCAATCAGTTAAAGTTGTTCATATAAATCACATTTATCAAATGCTGTTGAATTTATGTTTTCATTATAAGCACAGGTTGATTTGAAAATGTCGTCAATACACTCGCCCTTCGAGTACAGATGTTCACGAACACGTGTAGGTCTTTCCCATTGTTGCAGCCTGTTTGTCTTGGAACAGTCCCTCTCGCAATTTATGAAGAAGAACAATGCAGCAATGTGTTTGCAACATTTTGACTGACCTGCTTTGCATTGACGTTCGCCTGTCAGCAAGTTCCTGTTTACATCAATAACGAAATGTTTTCAGTATTCTTATATCGTAATACCCAAACTTAAAGGTACAGAAACATCATTGTTATATATTCACCTTAATTATAATATTGCAGTGAGGTTGGTGTACACTAGTTTCTATCAAACACGTGCCATGTACAAAATTATGCCCCAGCCTTTCTTTAAAGACGCCCTGAAGTAAGAGGAAAACTCAATTTTCTCAAACCCTACAGAAATAATCGTACGCATTTCTGCTGACATTGTAAGCTTTTCTGTAAGCTATCTGTCGGTTACTGCGGCCAGTAGCTGTCATGGATGCTCCTTTCAAATGCAAGCGTGAACAAGGAGAATCTGGAATCTGATCCCCAGACTGATACGACTTCCTCCCACTTTGTTGTAATTAGAGTCTCCGCTAGGGGCGCCAGTAAGCTTGCAAAGCCTCAATCGCACGCTCCCTATACTCTCCTTAGTTCATAAATTCATAAAGTACCAAAATAACCCAACATAGTTGTGATTACTAAGCAAATATTATCTTGGCTGTCAATGTTATTTCAAATTTCCCGCGTATATTTCACTACAGTCACGTGACACATGCTGAACACACAATTTCGTATGCAGCTGTATAGAGGATACTCTCTCTACCTTATATTTACTGTAAGCCTAAACATAATTTTATAAAGTTTTCCTTCTTGTGATCCAAGTGCACAAACTTTGCCTGATTTAATGAACTCAC
The DNA here is from genome assembly GCA_003012365.1 of Medauroidea extradentata. NCBI lineage: Eukaryota > Metazoa > Arthropoda > Insecta > Phasmatodea > Phasmatidae > Medauroidea > Medauroidea extradentata. Next base: position 55,333 of record PNEQ01082538.1, on the reverse strand, counting down.
ACTTTCCCTCCTTCCATTCAATTTCATAACCTTTCTTCAATGTAGCACTAACTGAGAATAAGTTGAATTTTATATCTGTGATAAATAACACATTTTTAATCTCAGCCATATGCCATATTTCGCCATCAAAATCTTCAACTATTACTGTGCCAATTCCTTCAGCAACTAATATTGATCTATTACCAATAATTATATGTTTTTCTTGAATCAAAGTACAAAAATCTGAAAACAGGTTTCTGTGAGAGCACATGTGATCTGATGCACCACTATCAACGTACCAGTTCTGATTTTCTGCACTTTTACTCAACGTTGCTGAACAAATAAATGCATTTACATTTCTCCCTTTTGTTTTGTGAAAAATATTATCTGAAGAAAGACTAGAGCTTTTTTCTTGCCCTAACCTCGCTCTGCAGTCCTTAATGAAGTGTCCAGGTTTCTTGCAATAAAAGCAAATAGGTTTTTCTCCTACATGATCAGTTTTTGGCTTATTTTTGTAGCAAACTGCCTTTGTGTGGCCAGGTTTACCACATCTGAAACACTTAAATTGATTAGATCTACCTTGCCTTTGGGAGAGTAGAGCGTTTTCACGTCTGTCTTTATCAGAAACACGCTCCTCTTCTATTAACAGACGCGCTGTTAACTCTGACAATTTCTGATCTTTTGTGGACGCTGATTCCCATGCCGATACAAAATGTTTATATGGCTCTGGCAATGATACCAGTATCTTTGTCATTAACATTTGTTCGGAAAGCGACCTGCCAGCTCTTGAAACTTTGAGACAAAAACAACTATGCCTTCCCCTACATACTTAAGCGTGAAAAACTTTTGCTGCAGCTGGTGCAAACTAATTTCAGATTGCTGTTCAAAGATAGATAGTAGCTTGACCTACATCTCAGTCGCAGACTCACGCATTAAAAGGTGAGTCATAGACCCTTCTTCTAACCTAGTAACAATAATTTCTTGAAACTTGCAGTCTCTTTAGATAACCATTCTTTGACTCGTTTGCTTACCTCCGACTGTGAAGTACCATCTACAACTCCAGGTTTTAATTCAGCTCCCGTAACTACATCAAATAATCCTCTTGACTTCAAAATATCCAATATTTGGAACTTTCACACGCTCCAATTGGTTTCACCTACCAGCTTAATAATATTAGATTCCATGATGATTGCTGTGTACACCCAAACAACCTTGACACAAACGTTCATGAATCTTATAATAACCAACAAAGAAAAATATTATGACACTTGATCAATGTCATTTTCTTACTACTTGGGAAGGATGATACTATGGGCCCATAACCTGTTAAAACTAAAAAAAAAAAAAAAATATTCAGGTTGTTTTTACAATATTATTTCTTGCCCAAGCCATGTTTACATATCAACAAAACAAAAGTTCTTAACTTGTATCCATAGAACATGACATAGAAATTTTATTGCTTCCGACAATTAGTTAGTTAATCAACGAAATTTCCTTTCAAATGATAAATATGCTGCAATGCTTGCACCTTTAGTAATTAAAAACTGCATTACAGAGTGAAAGCAGTTTGTAGCAAAGATACAAAGCAGTTTTAAGCTATCAGCTCTCGGCTGGGTACAAAACATTGTTCTCTCGAAAGCCGAGAAGCTAGTGTTCACGTACTTAAACGCACAGTTTCATCAGCCGTATCTGAAAAAAAAACTGGCCGTTTTGCTTCAGTAGGCTATTCCAATTTCAGTTGCAGAAAAAAAATCTCTAATTTCGAAATTTAACCTAAAGATACAGGTTTATATTTACCCAGTTATTCCGAATATTATTTTTCAAATTTTAAAAGGACGTAGGTATCGTAAAACCATCTCATAGCTTTACTTAATATGGTCTTTGCTATTAAGACTATTATTAACGAACAAATAAGTATTTTATCAACTTAAAGAACGTTTATACAGGGCAATAATTATCACATATTTTTGTTTAAAAATTTTGGTTGCGCTGTAAATATGTTTTCTGCACATCTGTCTGGCGGTTTTAAGATATCTGCATCACTTTAGGAATTAAAATTTATATTCTCAAACACAGCGTAAATGTGAGTCAGTGGCTCCTTTGCCACGATATCAACAAAATCAACTGTTGAGACGATCTACAGGAACGGAAGAACTTATACAACTGCCTACACGTCATGCTTCTCATACATGAAGTATTAAGAGCACCACCTAGCTTACGCATCAAATGCTGTGTATTGTATTCGTAAATAGTTTTTACGAAATTCTCCACGTGTGTCCAATGTGCCAATGTATGGAATGATAATACACTTCGGACAAGAACGAAATGTAATTGCTAAGAAGCCGTTCTAATTAAAAAACACTGTTTACAAGCATTCCAACAATGCTAAAAACAGCCTTATAAGACTGACGTACTTCAAAATATACTAATGGAATGTAGGTAAAATTCGTACAAGAACTTCGCTACAGACATTCCGTTACTAATATTATATAGTCACCGCTTAAAGTCCCACAGAAAGAACGGATTGGTGGGAATCTTGCACGCTAGTAAATCACTTGGCTCGTTGTGGCGATGTAGCATTTGATACGCGCTGCAAGGTCACCCTTATTGCTCCGTCATTAACTGATCCTCTAACATTCAGGTAAAAAGCGCACTTAATTGATAATTAAGCCTTGCACGATAAATGTCAATATTTTGTCAATTATTTCATTTGAACTTGCTTAAGTATACACCGTTGAAACATATAGATATAGAAATCGCAGTTTGTCGCTTTCGCCGCCAGTCCGCGCCTGAGTTTCTCTACTTCTACTGTTAGCATACAGCTCCAGCTCTATTCTCCCTTTACTCTTACTTAAGAGTTTGTGTAAACAAATACAAATGGGTCAATCGTTTATGACTGGTTGTCTTACGAGCACTGTGTCTGTACGCATCTGAAAGTAGTTCTCATTTGTTAAGAAATTAAACTTCCATCTCGCATGTCATGCATGCTTTCACTACCCAGGTGTGGATGTTTTATACGAATCTTTTTCACGCTGCTTTTTCAAGCATTAGGCCAGTCGTTATCTGTAACCCGCGCATGCGGCATGACCAGTGAACAGTTTGTTCCTACAGTTACTGAATATGTCTTGTATCCGTGTTGACAAGTCCCCGACTCCTATTTGACAGTTTTAATTGACCTGCATGGCGTATCACGGTCAAGAATCGTTCGCTGGTGTCGTGAAACATGCTCTAGGAAAACTGTTAGAGAATGGCGATCTGAATTTTTTTGATTATCTTTGTTAAGAGCATTAGACATTACTTGTGAAGGAATTAGCTATTACATTACCAGCTAAAATGACGTATGTGTGCGCGCTGCCAGTATTTTAAGTTGCGCGAAAAGAATTTCAGGAAAGGAAAACTTGTGGCAGTGGAAGGCAGAGAAAACTGGGGAAAATGTGCTTGATTAATGTGACCCTTTTGTTACAAATACTGAGCGTAATGAAGATCACTAGTTTTTTTTTTTGGCGTAACCAAGACACAACTATAAAGTGCTTGGTGTTATAAATGCTGATGAGGATTTGCCAGCGACAAGATACGTAAATACAGATTTATGTTCAATAATACAAAAATTATTTGTGTTAGATCTGTTGTAATTATATTACATTGTGGCCAAACATCTACATATTTCTGACAGCGACCAATCGCTGGCTTTCGCGACGGAATAATATTGACCTTGTTTGTTTACATCGGGTCTAAAGTAAGAGTAAAAATGTTGTAGAGTGTTTGACCTGCGCCTGTCTGCCATCGTGATCTGATTACGTTGCTGGTCGTGGATTTACATAATCTCTCATTGTCTTTTAGAGAAGTCCTGTCAGTACATTGTAAAGTTCCATGTAACACATTTCAGCCTTACTTGGCGACTTGTATACAGGCTGGCTAACATTTAGGTTTACAATTATGCTAATAGTTTTAACGGTTGTCACCTACCATCTTGATTTTACCAATTTTATCTAGCTAACTTCACTAAGTTGTGATTTTTTTATTACTACATTGCCAATAAAAAGGCTTAGAAAGTTTTCTGAAATTTTGTCAACCTCAATACCTTTGTCTTTTCTAACAAGAAACAGCTGACCATACAAATGTAATTGTATGAATCGTCAGACTGTGGTCCTCTCTGTAGTAACGGATCGCGGCCACAACTTACGGATTACAATTTGCGAACTAAATGAAAACCTCTGTATGTACGCATGTGTATATACCAGGTTGAATCTCACATGAGTCTTAAGGTGCATTTACACTCGTAAGTCGCTACTTGAAAAAATGTTTAAAATATTTAGATTTTTATTAGAACAAATGTCATTTAAATTCTCGACGTACATGTCGCTACGTACTACAGTCAGGTTATTGCTGAAACAAAATTAAATCGTCTACGCGATTTAACTTCCAAAGGCTTACAAAATAGAGTTTCGCAACTAATCGAGGCATCACATGACTTAGCCGACGACCCATTTTTTTGGGCAGACGTTATCTTAACACAGCAGAAAACACAATGTCAATAAACGGGAAACACCAGCGTACTATCCATCTGACCAGTCTTAACCTCTGAGGAGTGAATGCGCTGTTGTATGTTGACAACGACTTGCTGGTACGACAGCGGAGTATCGCGGGGGTAACGGCCGGCACGTAGTACAATAAGTGCATATGCACAATAGACTGTGGTAATCTTAATAAACATGTTAAGTGTTCTGCTGGCCCAGATCAGGACCTAGCACAAGTATTACTGAGGGGAGGGGAAGGAGCCGCTTATACCAAAAGAGAGAGGGAATAACGCATGGACACTAAATAAAAAAAATAAAGAAAAGACTTGCGTATCGTTGAGTAACCCATTAAATGGTTGCGTCTTTACGTATTTCCCAAAGAAATGCCTGCTCAACTTTAGTTCTGTTATGCTAGAACGCCACTGGTAATGGAACTTTCACTTAAAATGTGGGATCAATGCAATCACAGTAATCGTCGCACTCACACGCAGTACGCACGCTCGCAACACTCCGATACCATGCGTAGCTGGCAGTGTGTGGTTGTGCGGACTATACACTGCTACCTGCCGGACACGATTGCGTCGTACCAACACTGTAACTCCTCTACCTACCGCCGGCAATAACTCGTCAGATGGGTAGTAAATGCACCTGAAGACTCATAGGTGATACACCCTGTGTGTGTCTATATATATATCCGATTTACCAGAAAAACAAAAACAATGCAATATGAGATGAAAGGTATTGATTCCAGTGGCGTAATATGGTAGTGTTCCAAAGCGTGCAGTATTAGTTCCTGCTATACGCTTCGAGTACGCGACAAGTTGTGTTACAGAGACCGACTTAGGCGAGCATTAACAGAAAAGGTTTTCCTTGTCTCTTGTATGCAACTGGCTGGAGAGTGCATCTTCCCACCAGGTGCATCTTTGTAATTGGTATAGTTATTGCATAGCACCGCAAGCCTGGGAAAACTCTACGATACGCCACTGATCGATTCCCGTTGAACGGAGTATTATGATATGTAAAATAAATATCGTATGAAGAGGATACCAGAGAGCAAGGTTATCGCACGCAGAATGCAGATTATATTACTGGGAGCCCATAGGCCATCTAAGTACCCCGATGGATGACATGAAATGAGGCCATACGATGGAGAATCACCGAAATGTGAAGGGCGGGTAAATCGGAGATCCCCAAGAAAACCTGCCGACCAGAGACATCGCCCGGCACGATTCCGACGAGCAAAATTCCGGTGATCGACCGCACCGAGAATTGACCCCGGATTGCTGTTGGTAGAAGGCGAGTGGTCTGACAACATTATGAGAAATGAGAAGTCTTGGAAACGTTGGTTACGGGCGCCACGAGTCATTTAATGTGGTAATACTTACGAGACACGAGATTAATGACTGAGTGAAATTTATGTACCGTTGTCATACGTGTATCTATTCCGGTGGTCACCACATTTCACAATATTTATTATTCATGTGCGTTTTAGTTTTTAATATGAGTTTATGGGGAACAAACGTGTATTTGCAACGTACGTATTTCCTGTCTCAAAATACTCGCGTTATCTTACTAAGCCATTTAGGGTCGTAGACCGGGAGGGGGGTGCGAGAGTTAACCACCTCACCAAAATCTCTCGAAACATAAAACATATTTAAAAGTTTCAAATATTACTGCCAGTGGTACATTCAGTGTTTATATAACACTAAACCTGCTTAAATAGCTCTATTTTCACCTTGAATTTCAAAACTTTTTTCGTGGGGGGAGCCCTGGATCTCCATCCCTCTTACGGTTTAATTACGGTGATCGGTGTTCCTTTCTGAAATCCCCAACATGACTCTTTCCCCCACCTCCCAAACAAAGCACAAATCTTGGCTACGCCACCGATGCCAACCAAATAGTTTAAAGCATAAATGCAGATGTTACAGGTTACGCCGCACTCTCTAACGGCCAACATACAAATAAACGGACAGGCTTGAAAGTTACAGGAAGCAATTACGTGTCAGTGTTACCACGGAATGTGTAAACTAAGCGTGCCTCAGTTCACAACAAACGGGTTAATTCGTTCTCGACTCGTGGAACGCAGAGCTAATTACACACGTCAGTCCACTGAACCCACGAACCCAACCTACATTCCCCTATCCCTTTTTCGCAAAAGCACCAGGGCGGCAATGTACCAGTTCTGCGTCAGAGAATAAAGTTAAACGTGTAGAACACAGCAACGCCACGGTGTTTCGAACATTCACAAGTAATCAGATGTTGGTGTACGCTCACGTACCAATGGGAAAATGTCACACGTAGCGTTGTATCTACCTCAAAGAAGATGCTAAAATAAGATAATGCGTGTAGTATATCTTCCTCGAAAACTAATTAGTGTACTAGAAAACAAATTTTCAAGGAATAAACTGTTAATATATTGTAATCATGTGGAAAATGTAAAGGTTGTATTAGTATACATTTATACAGTTGTTGGTATTATGAATTGTGTAGGTGTGAGATTGAGTTTTACAGTATAAGACAACTGTAAATAAAATAGAGTGTGTAGAACGAGGTGAAGAAACTCTCATATAGGTATGTACCTAAGGTTGCGTAGGTGGGTACTACAAATAAGTTATTTACTGAACAAAGTAAAAATATTAAATGCATTCTGATATTGGCACATGGTCGTAGGTTATTTATCCACACCTTAAATAAATTAACATATGAATTGTAATAAGCGATTTTCACTTACAGGATGGTGAACGCATTCTATCTGGCAATTACATATTCTTATTTCATGCGTATATATTCAACATTAGCATGTGAGATGCCATTACAGGTGTGACAATCAGGTGTTCCACTTGTAATGTAAATTTATGTACCTACGCAAGAAAACAAACGGATACTTCGCTGTACGAAAAATTATCCCAACGCGAACGCCGAGACATTTTAAAAAAGTTTTCATAAACGCGAAGAGTAGTGGAAGAAAACAAATATGAAAATATTCAGCGAAGAAGCAATGTTTAGTGATATACTGTCTAGAGAAAGTTGGAATTGTCAAGCATAGCTAGTAGAAGAAATTGTAAACATATTTACTGATTCCACTTATGTGTGTTAATAAGAAATGTGTAGCGATGTAATGGCCCAGTGTGTTACATTGTTATTCTTACTTCAACACTTACCGAAGTACATTTCTTTATTGAACAACCAGGTTGGATATTTCAGACTATTGGCTCATCACGGTTCTAGCTCGCCCACCTTTTTATTCACACACACCTGACGATTTATCATCTATGTAATATGAAAGGGGTAAAATTCTTCATTAAATGTATCGCAGTTGTATAAAAGCTGGGAAAAATATTACCATTTCGTTGTTTGAATAGTATAAATGTAAACCTCCTTTCAGGAATCACGAAGTGGTTAACATGTAATTGTTGTGCATTCTTTCCTCCGCACATTTTCACATTAACAAATCTTTCAGGTAGTAGACCCTCATAATGTTCACACAGTTACAATATGTTCAGCGTTTATCCAATTATATGTGTAAAATAAACTCATATGTCCATGCTGAGCTTTACAAATAAGTGTGGCAGTGTGTATAACATTTCAAATGTTTGTTCCACTTTGTTGAAGCAATGAAAAATACACCAAATAAATGTGAATACTCAGACACATGTGATGGATTTACTAGGGAATATACTTGTGTCCAGAACGTCCGTATAAGCTCCGTCGTTGTGGTGACACAGAGTAATGCGATGTCATGACCTGTGGGACATTCGACGCAGCATAGCTATGTTTATTGTCGTAAGGCACCTGTAGTAGCTTCTTTCAATTGTTCTGTTGTTTCGTTTTTGGGATACACGTGCCTTAATAATATCCCAAAGAGCATTGCCACATGACGACAGATCGAGACTCCTGGGTGGTCACTCCAGATGCACTGACAGATGTGCTGATCCACGTCCTATCCACCTGTTTCGAAAGACTTCATTGAGACATTCCTGGACAATGATGGCATAGTGCGGTGGAGCTCCACCCTGTTGAAACCAGCATTCTTGAAGCACATTCAATCTCACTAGCTCTGGAATATACCACTCCATCAACATGCTCAGACAGGTGTGTTGGTTGACATATCCATCAAAGAAACAGGGACCAATCGAGTGCTTAGCAGACATGACGGCCCAGATCGTAACGTGTGGAGGATTATGCTCGAGCTCCTCATTATAATGGGGATGTCCTTGCTCCACATGTAAACATTCCTCGCCAGTGAACTCCGGTAGATTGCACATTCACCGCTGAAAAACAGTTTACCACGCCACGGGAGCAAGCAGTCGTACGCATGCTGAATGCCGCTTGTCCATGTCTGTATCACTGAGCTCGTTGACAGCTGTGCGACTGAAAGCTTTCAATCTATGATCCTTCGTCGTGCGTCTTACCGTTGTGGTTTGAGGTATTGAAAGTTCAGATGCACGTTTGCGTAGAGCACAGATGCCTCCACTGCCGCGCATGTGTTCTGTCGTGTGGTTGGCCGTCGAGTCATCTGTTTGTATTTGATTGATCCCATCAGAAACAGCTTGTGTTCCCGCCACAGTTTTGTCCTTTTATGAGGGCCTGCTTTGTGGAAGAGTCTCGCGAAGTCTCCTCGCACATCCTATATGCTCTTCCCAGTATGTGGCCGTTCATGTGCCCACACACTAGCAACAAGTCGCTCTGCTCTTCGACACTGTAAGAGCTCGTGTCGGCCATCTGAAACAGGATATTGACATATTACACACACCTGCACATCACAGTACGGGGCTGACAAGACTTTCGGAACATTCTGTATAATACGTATAAACATAACAAGTTACGTGAAAAATGTTCTCTAAACACACACTTTTTCTGCGTGCTAAAATAATCACAGGAAGTACTACAAAATCAAACATTAAACCATGTCAACTTGCTTAGCTGTAAACTGACCATCAAAAAATTGTAAGGAGTAATTACAAAAAAAAATTCATTGAATGAAATTTATTTACAAATTTAAAAATTTTCAAGTACTGTAGCCAATACCGGTATGTCATACGTACTCGTAATGCCCCAGCCTCCTAACGCAGAGAACTACTGTGGAGTAAATATATTTTTTACTGTTGCAATAATGTGTTTTATTTTCACATATAAACGTGTACAACACAAATTTGTAGATCTGTCGTATACAAATTTTAATTTGCACTTCTTTTCAACTTCAAATGTATTCTCAGTGAGAAAACATATACCCACTTGATATTAAAATAATTAAATATGGCATGTTTTCGTAATACAATGTTCGAGATGGATTCACTATCAAGAAATATTTGTTATTGTAACGCTGATTGGTTAATCAACATGAGACGAGTATGACATTACGTAATTAATCAAAGTAGAGGATGGTACACAGGAATAAACACGTACTGAGTTGCTATCCCACGGTGCAACATAATTGCTAACTGCTCGACTTGTCGACCCTCTGTCACGTCAACCATGGCTATGTTTGCATATACATGTGCCACCACCATACGATGGAATATACACTCCGCCTATCAGTATATGCGGGCAATATCTATGCATAATAGCCGAGGCAGGAGTAGTTCAGTTGAGAGGATCGCCGACAGCATACTATGACCGCAAGTTCTGGAACCACTACAACCTGCCAGACTCAGCCGCCATGTTGGCCAACTGGTACCGCGCACTTAGAAGAACTGACTTGTACTTATTGAGTCCACCTGGCTTGTTCTTTCAATACATACACAATAAGACTACTGAGCTGATGGATTAAGGAACAAGACCGCATTTAATGTACTAGAACATCAGCGGATTCAACGTCTTCTTCCTACTATCTAGGAAATGTTGTTTTCTCTGATGAAGCAACTTTCCACACATGTGGAAAGGTCAATCGGCATTACATTCGCATCTGGGGTACCGAAAACCCCCACAGTTTTCGGGAACATGTCAGAGACAGCGAAAAGGTGAATGTGTGGTGTGCGCTAGTGAAAGACCGGATTATTGGACCATTTTTCTTCATCGAGCCAACAGTAACAGGAATCATTTATCTGGACATGCTTGAGCAATTTGCTATCCCTCAACTCCTTTCCCTTCAACC
>PNEQ01082538.1:0-44643 GCA_003012365.1 Medauroidea extradentata | reverse complement strand
GCAGAACATTTCCACAGCGATGGATAGGACGTAATGGACCAACCAAGTGGCCACCATGATCCCCGGACTTTACCCCTCTGGACTTCTTTCTGTGGGGTTATGTGAAAGACATTGTGTATGCCTCTCCTGTATGCGACCTAGGCGATCTCCGCAGGCGAATTGTGGATGCAATAGGCACCATCGCCCCAGATATGCTTGTGCGCACATGGGTTGAGATAGAGAATCGTCTAGACATTTTGAGGGTTACGAAAGGAGCCCACGTAGAAGTGTACTGAATTTTTGTACAAAACTTTATGAGTTTCTGCACATGATGCCGCAAACCGCAAGTCGCTATGTCTAATAGTTTATTTTTAACAGCATTTTGAAATCAGGGAGGTTTCATGTGGACAGCCTGTATAGTTTGGGTAGGTATCCCGAGGGACAGGGTATCACACTACGGATGCTGAACTGCAAGGAGTCTACTTGCCTCGGATGTTGACATGGAACGAGGCTTAACAATGGAGATGCGCCGGAATTATTATGGTAAGGGTAACGGGAACTCCCCGAGAAAACCCTCTGACAAGCGGCATCGTCTGGCACGCTTCCCACAATTCCTGTGACAGAACCTGTAGGGAGTCGAACACGGATCGCCATGGTAGGAGGCGAATTGGTTGACCTTTACATCATAGAGGCCCCACAAGGTCATCAGCAGTTATGTTTGATTACTCGATATTTAGGTACATACTACGATATTCATATTTATGAAATATAGGTCTACTCGAATCGCATTGTCAGACACACAGTAGGCCCTATGTGTTACATAACATATGAGATCCAATAACATTTACGGTAATAAGTAATAGTATGTTTTATTATACATTTCCCGCTGTTTGTAAAGTTAATCATATAAAATTTTATAAATATTCTGCATATTCAAAGGTTAATTTTTCGGAATAATCAGCGTTAATGAAATCGGATTAGACTCGTGACATCAAAGGAAAGTTATCCAGTTGTCGAATTCAAAAGAATCCTCCCCAGTTTCTCGTAAATTAAAAACGTAACAAGCATTCTCTACCCTAGGCTGCTCTTAACTTCTTTGTCCAAAGTTGATTAGCGCGTTTGGTACATTTCCATGTTCCCGTTGGAAAGCCGCTTATCATTAGGGTTGTTAGGTTTCAACGTGGACTCGGTGAAGGATTTGCTGCTGGTACCACTCTGTGTTGTGAAGTTAGCGGCGCTGAGAGTTGCCAAACTTATGGACTTGAAACGGGCTATACAATACATTCTCAGTGCTTTAGCGTACAGCTGAATGAATGTAAAAGTCATACTTATAACGTCTGAACATCTTTCTTGTGAGAATTCCTTTTGTTTCGACGATCGTTCATAAATTACATATGTAGCTACAACTTAACTGAAAATTAAAAATTTCACAAATGTATGCAAGAACATTTGTCAGCAGAGCTAAGTGAACAAATTTGATTATTATTTACTTTTTAACATAAAATATGTGTTAGTTATGTACACAGACATACGCACACAGTAGTCTTCAGTATGATGAGTGTATTTTTGCTTAAAATAACACACTGCCATAAATGTAACTAAAACTTTCCAAAACAAAGCTGATTTATATCATATGCCAAATTAGGTTTGCTGCTGGTATTTTTTGCACCAATATTTTTTTTCGAATATGACAAAAAATCAAACAAAAACATTACGCAATTACAAATCACATCTTCGCTAATAAAGAATTCGTAATTTTATTATTTTTAATGACAGACGCAATTTAGCTATCGTAACAGTAGGATGGTCCTGTAACATTCAAATAAGTATCAGGCAATGAAGACATTGAAATAAACTTATTATTTACAGTGTTATTATGTGATCAAGAAAAGGGTTTGTTAGAAGAGCATCATCAATTAAGATCTTTAAGTTTTTGACACTTTTGTTTCAAACCCAATGATTTTTTTTTTTTGCGAATATTACTTCTGAAATTCTTAAAGGAAGCAAACCAACTCACACACACACATATATATGTGTGTGTGTGTGTACTGTATAGCCTAACGTTTTCAAACAAAACCATAAATAAACTTAAATAAAATATATTTGAGTCAAAAAAAAAATAAAAAATTTAATTTATAATTTATTTTTCAATATGCTACAGAGTAAAAAGAATCTTCAATAAATTTGTATTACGGTTAACGATATCAGTTTTTTTTACAATTTAAAGTATTAGTATTAAAAAAGTAGCGTAAATACGAATCTGGGGCATTATCAATAACTTATTTTGATAATTTGCTCGGTTTATTATTTTTATTTCATTTTTTTAAAACAATGGACCACTTGTGATACATTCGAATTTTAACTACAAACCATTAGATTTAAGCTGAATCTTAATACAATCAACTTCCAGCTTCCATAACGGATAATATGTTAATCTTCACCTCTTATTTGTAATGTTCCTAAGTTAAGGACTGACATTTGAATGTGTTATATCAGAGCGTGTGAGTTTGTTTTTGTGATATAGTCATACCAAATAAAATGCGTGAAGTCGTTAATAATTTTTATTCACAAACACATAACAGTTAAATTATTTTTGCAAGTGTACTTACTAGCGAGATCAACGGAAATGAAATGCAAGGCGGGTTGCAACGCATAATTCAGTAATGAACTCAAGATGATCCCCATTGAAAATCACTTGCTTAAATATTTAAATCCTGAAATTACTTTTTAGGTATTTACGTAAACTTCATTTTAAAACAAACATCACCTAGATATCAGAAATGGTTCAGGAGATAAGGATGATTAATTTAAAACATGTTTAATTTTTTTACCGGCTTTCAAGGACGAATTTTGAAAAATCCAAAAGTTCTTTTTAGACATTTACGTGAGCACCGTTCTGATGCAAATATCACCTCTATATCTTAAGTGTTTTAAGAGACATAGAGGATTTATTTGAAAAATACTTAACGGCCTTTCACCACCTTAATTTCCGAATTTCGGAAAAACGAAAAATTATGATATATGCATTTGCTTAGGCAATGTTTTGAAGTAAAACTCTCCACACTATATCATCAGGTTAGACGGTATAAATAGAGAATTTCGCGAAAACATGTTTTGCCCCGTTTCACCCCTTTAATTTTCGATTTTCGAAAATTCCTTCCTTAGAGGTTGCCTACGCTTTGAGGGCAAGCTACGTTGAAAATTTTACGTTTGTAGGTTCAGCGGTTTGGGCTGTGTGTTGAGTGAATGACTGGGTACTTTATTTATTTATATATTTATTTATATATGTATATATATATATATATATATATATATATATATATATATATATGTACACATTTTTATATATAAACATTGTTCTTGTCGTGGTGTCTTACAAAATGTCTTATCTAATACAATTCAGCCTACTTTCGATTTCTGGCAGTGTCGACCAAATTTTCAAATGCGCGATGCGCGATTTATGCCGGGGTAGATGTTGTTCATCTGGCTTTCTCTGGGATCTTAAATTTCTCCCGTCCATGCACAATTTAGAGTGAAAATAAATATATTAAACTACAGAACGATATCATTGCATTTTAAGTGTGTGTATATATATATATATATATATATATATATATATATATATATATATATATATATATATAGGTACTATAAGCATGCAAATAATAACAATTATTCAATTTTTTTAATAGAAACCATTTTCACGAGAAATAACTTTAACATTAATTATTTCATTTGAATGGTTTGAATGGACCCATTGGGTAAATAGCGAAAGTATTAAAATCACTACTTTGACAAGAGCTTGTACGAAAACTACGGAACTAGTAATTGCTGGAACTATAATATAATTATTATTTTGCAACGGGAAACAGCTGAAAAGGAAAAATTGATTTACTTACGGGAGCGACTACAGAGGCCGCAACATTAACAGAAACAATGACATATGGATTCCAAAAAGTGAATTAAGCAATAAACTATGCCTTGTCAGCGTGAAAAAAGTAAAACAATGTGTCTATTCCCTGATTTATAAGAAAAACCGTAAAATCGATCTGACAGGGATCAATCCCCCTTAATGCAATCCGTAAGAGTTTGACTGCGTTTGGTACAATATTATAAAATTACCAATTTTTCGATACAGAGAGTGACTAACTTGTCGCGAATTTAGTACAAATTTCTCGTCATCGTAAAATATCAATTTATATGACAACTTGAAATGCGTTAAATGATTTGTCATCTAGCACATTGGTTAATGAACACCTTTCCCCTCTCAGATCAAGGATGAGTCCTCATGATGGCAATATTTTTTGTTACCGAGCATGGTGAAGCAGTGGTAAAGTACACGCCTCGTAATCGGCAGGATCCGGGTTCGACCCTCGTCTTCGGCCATCTTGATTTAGATTTTCCAGTGTATTCCGAAATTACTCCTGGCTAATGCTTGGATTGTTCCTGTTTAATTCCTAAATTGAAAACATGTATAAGTGTAAAGTAGCAACCAAACAGAAACCGATTATCACTGCTACATGCCTAGCATATAAGTATTACATTTCCACTTAAATTTGTTACACTGAATTAACGCTGAGGATCAGTGAAAACAAAGTTAAGACTCAAAGAACGTCACATACCCAGTCATATAAAACAGAAAACATATTAACATTATTAATTAATAAGTTTCGCGTATTTTTTTAAGTTCATGGTACAAGGTATACTCTTTCCATTCTTAAATGTTTATTTAGTATTGTGAACAAAGCCTGTATTATGTGGCGTGTCAGAGGAAAAATATAACGCAATGAATATTGGTCCAGTAGAGTCAATAAGTTTACCTATTACAGGCAGAATTTTTTATTACTGAAAAAAAATTGTTAATTAAAATCCAGTATGTACAAGTGTTTTTTATTATTTAAAACCAATTGTAATATAAAGTTCACTACTGTTCCACGAAAAAACTAAACATACATACGTAGGGCCTACGTTTTAACATGGAGACGTAAACAATTAGAAAAGCAAACTTTTCGCATAATGTTGTTTTTATATTCGAACCGGTGTTGTCCGAAAGGTAAGCATCTAAAACCAATTATGCGTAATGTCAGTGAAAAATATATAGCCTACTAAAATAGTATTACAACAATTAAATTATGTACTTACATTAGCATAGCGCTGTATCTGTAGCGATAACATTTGTACAACAGCACTGGCTATATACAATTATCTCTTTGCGAGGTTCATCAATATTATTTGCTTGGGCTCAGAGTTTCATCGTAGTTTTTTGTGTGTTATGTTATAATTAAACTAACTGCTCGGCCGCGGCTTTGTCCACGTGGAATTTTTTAAGGAAAAATTATAACGACAGCTTATCGTGTTAATGCGATACTGAGGGCATTGCGTAAACACTGCTCTTTAATTAATACTGTTCACTCCCAAAGCATCAGGATACCTGCCCAGTTTTATGAGATATCAGGGATGTAAGGAAAATACACTTTCCCCTCTATTATTCCACAGTAAGGTCTTAGCTGCAATAGAAAATGAACTCTTCTGTTAGCTCCCGCTAACATGTGCGTACATAATATCACAGCAGTTCCACTTCACCTAGCCTTACACGGGATTCGAACCCAAAACCTACTACCAGGGTTCCAAACCAATAAGCAAATATAGTCAGAACTCTTAAGAAAAAATATATAATACAGGCGGATGCTGAAAGGGATGTACGTATTAATATGACTGGTAAAAGTAACAACTTTTAATTTATTTCAACGCGGTCATACCTGCTTTTCGTGATTTCTGGAATATTTACTAATTTTTCCCGCTAACTTTTAATATTTTAATAAGTTAGCAAATAGATTCTTAGGTGTTTACACAAGCTTCATTTATATTTACAATTCACATCGATATCTCAACAGGCTTAAAAATACAAAATATATTTTAAACATTTAATTAATTTAATGACCTCTGAGGTTGAATTTCAAAAAAATCCTGAAACTGCGTTATAGGGACATGCGTAACCTTCCTTCTGAAATAAAAATCACCTCAGTATCTCAACGCGTTAAAGATTTTTCAGGATTGTTTGAAAACACATTTTACAACTTCCTACACCCTTATTTATATATTTTTTTTGTAAAAAAATTGGTTATATTAAATTTTGTTATTTTCAATCTGAAGTAAAATCACATTGATGTCTCAATGGGTATAAGCGTTGTCGAAGTTTAATAAAAACACATTTCACCCCTTTACATGTATTTTTTTTCGAAATTCAAAAAATAAAAATTTCTTCGTAGTGCGTGCGCATGCTGTACGTTGGAGATTAAGTGCGTGAGGTACTTCATTTTTTGTAGAGACATTATTTGTCTAGACTCAGAAGCTTATTACAGATTAATTTATATTATGTCTCAGGAAAATGCAGTGAAATAAGCATCCTACTAAACAAATGTTTTATTCTAGTTTCCATGAAATATAAACTACTAATGTAACTTAATACAAGGACTGCTTAACGAACAGACACCTAAATTATTTCCTGATGGCTTTCACCTTACTTCAGAGCTGTTAAATACATTTCCTTCGAGCTAGTTTCCTAGAAGTACAGGACATAAAATAAAAAGCTCTCATATTTCTAGAGTTTCTGCTACGAAATATGGCCACCATTAAAAAGTTGCAGCAAGAACAGGAACCACAGTTTGCCATTAATGGCTGTGCTTAAAGGGACTAGAGCACTCAGAATAAAAGCATTGTTTCGCTCTATTTACAATTTTAGGCATTTGAGAACTACATATTACTTATTCCGTCGATAGGAAATGTTATACACAAATGTAATTCTGTGCTTGTACTTCACTTATTATTACAAGTTAAACCGCTGATGAGTTGTAAGAACTCGTCCAACAAATCTGTAGTACGCTTCGAGAAAATTTTGTCCCTCATAATTAGTGATACTTAGAAACACGTTCACCGAGCGAGCTGACGCAACGGTAAAATGTTGGAATCATATTCGGTACGAATCAGGTTCTATCTCCGTCTCCGGCCATTATAATTTAGATTTTCCTTGGTTGTCCGAATTCGATCGAGACGAATTCTGGCTTGGTTCCTTAACAAAGGCCATGGCCGACTCGTTTCCCCCGCTCCTGTTATTAAATCAAGTTTGTGTGACCGTCTCTAATGATCTCGCTGTCAACGAGATGTAAAGTCTACTTGCCTTACCCTATCTTAGAATTTTGTCATGATGATGTTTGAAAAATTATATTTATTGTGCATCTGGAGTCTTACAATGTTGTGCTGCACCATACCGCTATAGTACAAACAAAGCTTCGCAGAATATTCTATAGTAAAAGACTTTGTTTGTGTTGTGTGGGCAATGAAACTACTTCTGTGTTGCGTCAGTGATCTAAGCAACTGCTGTCATTAATTCAGTCACTTCTTTTCAGTTCAACACAATTCCAATCATTTTGTATTAAATTAACATAAAAATATTTTAGATTTTTTAATTAGAGATTTGTGATAATAGAATATATTCTTCGTGTATATAAGTTCATTACAGTTTACCTAAAAATCCAGTATGCAATTGTTAACGTATTATGATAGTAACTTATGCAATTTTGAACACATTTAAATATTTCAAAGTCAAGTTTAGAAATCTCTTACAGAAATGTTTAGGCAATTAAATGTACAAACCTTAACGTATAAAACAATAAGACAGCAATAATTATTCTGAAAATCAGCTGTAGTTTTAAATAATAAAACTTTACAGAAATTTTACTATTTGCTGTTCACACAAATGCTATCAACATGTCCTAAAGTAACGATTGTATAATTTGTAATAATGGAGGAATAATAAGTATCTGACTAAATTCCTAATTCAGAATTACTTGTATGTTTGTTGACCATAGACATTTCTGTCTTCCTTTAATTGTTTCTTCGCTTTTTCTGTTGCTAATTTTCTTTCCTATATCATTTTATATAACTGCGGGATTTCTGTGACTCAGAAACATTCATTATCAATGGTGCACATTCAACAAAACACTTCTGTGTGTCATACACCCCATTGCATAATTAAGTCAAAGGTCACACCCGAACATTGCAGTATAGTGACAAAAATTAAAATAAATTATAATTACATGGTTTTCAATCCGGCTGATTACACTGTAACATACACACGCACACATTTTAAGACTCTTGGAAAGTAATACCACAAGGAAAATTTTCGCATGGTAAAGTAAAAATTTTGAAGAAAAATACCTCCCCCCCCCCTTGCAAGCCAAGAAAAGTACTAAGAAGGCATAAATCAACACAACATAAAAGTTTGAAAACTACTATAAATTATTAAAAATTTATACGTAAAATCGAGTAAACAAATTGCACATCTACATAAACAATGTACGGGAAAATCACTCACTAGCGTTAATATTCTTCATTCTTTCACTTTAACAGTGCTGTCCTAGTTAAAATAAAATTCAAAAGTAACTAAAATATTATGCATGACTTAAACTAAATTTATGAAGGAATAATTTGCATTCAGGAAAATTAACGCTCCTAAAAACTCTGTGTACTACAGTTAAAATTATTAGGTCTTTGCACCGTATTTAAGAGACTAGTATAAGTGATATCTGTATATGTAAAAGAGAACCCTGACTGACTGACTGACTGACTGACTGACATACCAAACAGCAGCCTAAACGCTGCACCTAGAATTGTGAATTTTTTTTGTGTGGTTTCCACTCAGGTCGTAACACACACATGAAATAGCATATTAGCCAATTTTAGAATTCTTCGAAATTCAAAATTTAATGGCGTGAAAAGACCTTATCGAGACGTGGTTTTATACAACCTCTGTGAGCCCAAGACATGAATATTTTATTTATTTAATTAAATTTGTTTTCATTAATTATTTCGACGTTACAAGACGCAGTTGTTTGTAGCTCAGGTCTACATTCCAGGAAGTTCTGGGCTCGAGTTTCGTTAAAAGCTGCGTGCCAACGTTCAATTCTAACACACAAAAACTGCAAAGCAGATCGAATTAGTTAAAGTTTCATGTACTCGTTTAAAAGAGGTAAAATTGATTTTGCAGTTCACTTTCCGCTAGGTTTCTCGACAGCATCAGCTGGCATATATCATCTCACTAATCTCAAGGTTAGGGCATCATATACGTTCCCGCGAAACCTTTTCCACCTAAACTTTCTAATGGCATTAAACTACAAGTGAATATTTTGAAAATGTGTAATTGCCACTAATGGTTGTGCACAGGGTAAATCAAACGTTTTTCATTTGATTAACCTCTTACATTTAAGAATCTATAACTACTCGCACAAAGTCAACTTTGCAGTGCTGTAAATAAGGCCCAGGCGAAGTGACAGGAACAAGCCAAGATTTTCCATTGAAGTCATTATCGCTAAATTACAAATATTAGTAGTATTTAACGCTATTACTTTGACGCAGATAAAATTAATTTCTGCGAATATTTTTTTTCAATAGTTTAACCATAAAGTTTTGACATGTATGTAACGTACCTATAAAAATTAAAATTTCAAATATTTCCAGTTCCATTAAAGTTTTTTTTCGGATGAAAGCATTTATCAGAAAATTTAAAGCAGAAAATTTATGTCGATTTCCTTGCAAACTTTTACCATAAAATATACGTAACATCAATCTGAATTTATTTTAAGTGTTGGAAAGAAAAGTACAAATCTGCTTTAGAGTATGACGTGAACTATCGCAGTGAAGTTTACTGGGTTATGAACATTATGACGACGTGTACAACTTGTGAAATGTATATTCACTATACAAGTATGAATATAATAGTTTTACTTAAGTATAAAGCAAATGTCATGTTAAGTGCATAGTTAAATTTTCCCGGATTTTAAAAGATATGAAAATGTCGTTCGTTTTATTGTATAATAACAAACATTTCAGATAAGAAAGAAGAATGATTTCTCGGTGACCATGGAAGATTTTGCATATTAACGTGAACACATTTATGAATCCAAAGCCCAGAAGCGCATGTGCGCTAAGGGTGGTCCAGTCACAGCCATTACTCCTCTTCTTAACCTCTAGGCGCAAGTCACTGGTAAGTGTAACCTTCTCACAAATAGCTCGCGTATGTAAGACGTTCAGTACTGACCCTATCAATGTGTGTTGTACGTGCATATTCCATTTTAACAATTATGCAGCCAGATGTCCGTCTTAAAAATTATTGCAAAAACGCAATTTTTATCATATTTGAGCACGAGTTAAAAACGTGGAGGACCTGAAATGAGCATACATGCATGTAAAGTTTTTAAAGCTATGCAAACCGCTGAGCGGCCTAGACAAGCGGTCACCTTAAGAGTACATCAAACAACTAATTTTCCTGTTGAGCTACAATCTATTATACTTTCTCATTAAACTTTATAGCAAACAATATTTATATGTTCTCTATACACCCTCAAATGGTTTTCTTCCAACGATATTGGTTTGACTGAATTTCAATAACAAAACTTCCCCATGTTAAGTAAAGGATTTTTTTACTTTGAATATATAATAGGTGGTAATTTTTGTGTGGTGCTTTTAACAGTTTCCTACAGTTGGTAGATTATATAAGTCTAACTTAGATTACTGGCATACAGCGATATTGTAGATTAATTCCACAATCTGTAGATTGCTTTTACGTTTGTTGTAGAAATTAAAATAGTTTTAACACAATGGTTTGAAAAAAATTAAAAAAAAAAAACTGTGCTTTTTCATGGTATACAAAGTACGGAGACTGTCCTTTTCTTTTTTTATATAGTTCATCTGCTAAAATGTTTGTAATTTTGGCTGATTTTGATAACCAAATTTGTGATAGTAAGAATGCAAAGCTGTAAAATTTTTGGGATTCACATTTATAAAAGTTAGCATGTAAAAATGTTTTACAAATATCAAAATATACAGCGAATTTTAATTACCAATTCTAGTTTTTTTATCTAAAAAAACCATTGACAAACTACAAGGCATAGCTTTACACATTAAAAATAAATTAGTTTTAAAATTGTCTATACTCATATGATAGTAACGTAACTATAATTTAGACAGAATTAAATTAATAATTTAGTTAACTTCTTTATAGTAAGGTTGGTTCTCTTAAATCCCACACGAAAGGGACCTTCGTATTCCTGTAGCAATTAACTAGAAGTAAGGGAGTTTAAGGGGAAAAGTACCTTCTGCAGAAGAGAAATTGAACAACAGGACCGGCCTTGAAAGAGGAAAACAAAATAAGCCACTCTTTTGTGTGGCTCGTTCAGCTCCTCGCACACATTCTTTCTCATCAACGTTTACGTGTGTAATTTTTTACCACCGCCCACCGAAATTCGTGCCCGCAGCGCCTCGGAATAAGCTGAGCAGGCAATTTGTAGGACAGTGGAGTAGAGAGGAGTAGTGTGCAATTCAGGGGCGTACAAGGCAACTTGCTCGTGGGCAGTCTCTATGTTTGTACGTTGCGCGCCGCGTGTAAGTAATGGATCCAATCTAGACGTTGGCTCGTGTTGCATTTGTAACTGTAGTTGGTTCGTGGATAATTCGATAAACACGGGTACAAAATTAGTCTGTGTTTCCATGACCGTCGTATGTCTTTCTGACCCAGGGAAAAGTACACAGTAGATAAGATTCACTTGTTATCATACAGGCTGTTTCGAATTACTTTACAAACCTTAAGGGTGCTGCCTACCTGCACGTGAGAGGCTCAAAAGCGACGGAGCTGTAAGGTTAACCTTGAAGCGCGCATCAAATGCCGCATTGTCTCAACGATCCAAGTGCAGAACTAGCGTGCAAGGTTCCCGCCGAACGGTTTTTACTATGGGACATTAAGTGGTGACCATATAATTTTATTGGTGGAAAGTCTGCAACTAAGTTGAGCGCAGGTCGCAATCTGAGTTTCACATACATCCGGTTAGTATATTTTGAAGCACGGAAGTCTGTAAATGACGTTTTTTGCCATGTTGGAGGGCTTAGAAACCGTGTTTGCAATGAGCGTGGCGTCTTAACAATGAGGCTCCGACCTTCTCTGATGTTTTTTTTTCTTTTCGTACGTTGACACAATGGGCACACTTGGAATATTTTTATAGAAGAAAAAAACAGTTTACGAACACACGGCAATGCATTTGAAGCGTGAGGTGGGCGGCCGCCTTGCGGAAAAAGTTGCTAAAATGTGTTCGACGTTCTTTTTGCAGGTAAACGACGTCTTATTGTAGGAAGTATATTGTTAAGTTGTGCCGTGTTATCGTAAGATCTGAAAAATATCTAGAACACGTGGGGCGTACGCAAACAATTGCGCAACGTCCAAGTTAGAATAAAAACTCTGAAATTCATTTATAAGTTTCATCAGGAACATTGTAAAACCGTATTTATTTACTTATTTCGGTTTTACGTGCCCTCTAACAGCACAAGGTCTTGGTCGTGGTACACGGCGGAAGAGGGGGGAGGGGGTAAGGAGTCGGCCAGGGCCTATTTAAGGAACCATCCCAGCATTCACCTGGAGTGATTTCGGGAAACCCTGGAGAACCTAAATCAGATTAGCCACAGACGGGAATCGAATCCGGATCCTCCCGAATGCAAGGCAAGAGTTTAGCCACTGCTTACCACGCTCCGTTAAAAAAAAAAAAAAAAAAAAGTGAGTAATATCACAAACCGAAAACACGCCCAAAAACACTAACAATTATTAATTTAAAAAATTAATAAAAAGAAAAAAGAAACACCATCGCATGAGGAAGACACTCGAGGGTATCGTACCTACAATGCAGATTATCTTACAAGGTACCCATAGGCAATATGCGTAACCCGAGGATGACATGGAAAGATGCTCAGCAATGGAGAATCACCGAAGTAAGAAGGGCGGGGAAGACGGAGATACCCGAGAAAACCTGCTGACCAGTGACATCGTCCGGCAGAACTTCCACATGCGAAAATCCAGAGACCGACCCCAGCGGGCATCGAGCCCGGATTGTCGTGGTGGGAGCAGGGGTGTCATTTGGGGGTTATGGGGGGGTTAATGCCCCCCTGGATGTAGAATTTTAAGTGTATAAAGTATATTATTGTATTTTGTTATTTAAATAATGCTAACTTAAGCACATATAACTGAAATTTTATTATTAAAGTTTCTAATTTATACATGCTTAATTAATAAAAAAAGATGCAACAAGGTCACTGCCGCAAAAAAAATCTGCCCCCCCCCCAAGAAAAGCCTGAAATGACGCCCCTGGGTGGGAGGCGAGTGGTCTGACCACTCGGCCACCGCGAAACCTAACAAAATTAAAGCACATTAAATTGCCACTCACCGAAGGAATCATTTAAAACAAACGATAATTTAGAAAGCGTTCAGAAAACACAATGTTGAAAACATAAAAACCTGTTACATTTTCTTTACTAGAGTTAACTTGCCACTCATCAAGTCGCTTGGAACGTCACCCATGTTACCTAGATTAAGATTTTAGTTACATGTTATTCAAGAATCAAGAAAATTTAAACGAGCCACAAACATACCAGAACATTTCCGAACGGCCGAACTGTAGAAGCTACTGTGCCCGCGTAAGGCAAAGAAGTTCGTGCACAGAATAGAGCAGAACAAGTCATTGAGTAGGGAATACGATATACAATAATGCCGCCTTCAGGAGCCCTTCCTGTCAGAAATACTGGCAGCGCCGTCCATCGTCAAATTTGTGAAGAGGAAATGTTATTCAACGTTATATTATTAAACATAAATTTTATAATGTAGTTTTCAGGTGAGTAATTTGTTATTTAACCGCAATTGGTGTTAAGTTTTATGTTACATACTTTTCCTTATCGGGTCGGTAAACAATTCTAGCAACAGTGTATAATTTACGTTTGTCGCTACGTTCACAATGAAATATCATAGAGGTAAATAAATGTAGCGACGTGTGAGAAGTCAAGAGTCTGTATAATAATACATAAATTCAAGAGAATCTGCTGGGCACGGCTAAGTGACAGTGCCGTATTCGTTTGTATTAAGTAACCCTACTTACACTAAATTTTGCCTACAATTTGAACCACTAACCCCAACATCAAGTGACATTTAAAAAAATGTGTAATGTATTCCATAGAATGTATTAGTTCCCTAAGTTATTCGCCCTTCCGTTCCAAAATCTTCAGAGTACGCACACTAAGAATAAGAACATAATAAAGATTCGTACGCAACCTCAAACGCCATACTTCAACTGTTATTTGGTACGAGAAACCCGCAAAGTGGATCATAAGTTTTGATGATCGATTTTATGGCCATTATTGACAGTGACTAATGGTGAAACATAAATTAAAAATTTAACGAATGTTAAGAGATCTGATATCCGTTGAAGATGTTAATGAAGGTTGCCGAAACCAGCCGTTAATTTCAATAACCCATTTTATTTCTCTCCCTCTCTCTGCCTCTCTCCCTCTCTGCATCTCTATCATGCTCTGCATATCTCTCTGTAGTTGTCTTCATCACGTACTCTTACATCTATATTAATTTTCAACTTGAGTTAAGAGAATAAAGCTTAACACAATTATATTTGTTGATGAAGATGAGGCATTCAAACTAGTCACTGACTTTAATTCCCACTATAAGTGCATAATACTCATCAAAATGTTTTACATTGTCTGCAGTTGTGCATTGGTTGTGTATTAAAAGTGAAACATATTACATGTTCACCTTTTTTTGTGTGTTTCTTTTTACTACTGCACTTCTGAAACATCAGTCGAATATTTTAGGATGTGTTAGTATTTTTACTGCCACGGGGCAGTGTGTTGATCATTCAACCTCGGAAAAAGGACTATGTCGTCTTCCAAAGAAGCGTCCCATCCGGCTGGACATGAGAGTAGCGGGACGTGTGCTAAACGAGGAGTTTCGAAGGCATTGACAGTTTTTTCTAAGACACGTGTGGTCTCGCCAAACCTCTGTCTTGGCTCTATGGTCACGTGTCTCCGCCTACCTCTTTCAATTTCTTACAATAAACTTCTCATACAACCTCTGTCTTTATCGTGTGACAATCTTCTCATTCAACCCACGTCTTTATCTTATGACAAACTTCTCATACGACTTCTGTCTTTATCTTATGGCAATCTTCTCATCCAACCTCTGCCGTTATCTTGTGACAAACTTCACCTTTGCTCTGTGG
The DNA here is from genome assembly GCA_003012365.1 of Medauroidea extradentata. Lineage (NCBI taxonomy): Eukaryota > Metazoa > Arthropoda > Insecta > Phasmatodea > Phasmatidae > Medauroidea > Medauroidea extradentata. Next base: position 29,566 of record PNEQ01082538.1, on the reverse strand, counting down.
TACCCTTTTCATTCAACTTCTGTCTTTACCTTGTGACAAAATTCTCATCCAACCTCTGTATTTATCTTGTGTCATACTTCTCATCCAACCTCTGCCATGTCATGTGTCTCATCCAATCTCTGCCTTAGCTTTGCGGCAAACTTCTCACCCAACCTTTGTCTTAGCTCCATGACGAACACCTCGTCCAATATCTGCTTAGGCACCATGCCGCATGTCTTGTTCAATCTTTGACTTAGTGCCACGACTTACGTTTCTTCTACCCGAGGGATGCGCCTTAATGCATAGGGCATGCCATTTCGTGAGCCCTGCTCTGGGAACGAAGGCCTCAGCACGTGTGTCATGTCTAGCGACTGAGAGCCCTTACCTATCGACATCTGACATGCCGACAGTGTGCGGTTAATCACGAATGGTTTTGCTCATCTTCGTCTGGTGAACTGTGCATTGTAAGCTAGAACTTTCAAAACTAAAATTTTTCACATATTTACTTATATTCCCTTTGCAACTACGTAAAACATATAAATGTCTCGTTTTTATGAAGCTGCCACGAATTGTCGGAGTATATACTATTTTAAGTGAATGTCAGACGTACTTCTGGACAAATTTAGTGCCTATGCGACGTAGACATATCATAAGGGCATATTAGCAACCATATTTTTTTTTAGCATTTTGTGAAGAAAGTATTGCGTTAAATATATTATTTATTTTTACCAGAACAGTAATTTGGAGTCTTAAAGGGATTTTTGAAACAAATATTTTGACCTCTTTCTGAAAAATAGCGGTTGAATCTGCTTTCGCTTTATAATTTAGAATGATTTACAATTTTTTCTGCTTTCAGTTATGATACACTGTTTACTTCCAATCAAAATAAGGAGAAATTTTAACTTTAATGAAAATATTGTACTGTTTATCGAAATACGGAGATATTTTGAAATTTCAGTTTGTTTCTGTGTTATTTGTGGTGGAAATAACACACACGCACCCATGCACATATATGGGTGTGTGTGTGTGTGTGTATGAACATGTTCTTTTGATGAAATATGAGAGAATAATTACACAGCTACTCTGAATTAGAAAAATACACATTTCAGTTTGATTTTATTGCATATTTGACCATAGTATTGGTAAGCTCTGCCTTTTATACACAGATTGACTGTTACGGAACTGTGACATACAACTACTGCCGTAGTACTTAGACTACCTCACATACAGGTGGATCGGGATAAAGTGAGCACTATTGAAGAACATCTCGTACTGAATAATAATTAACAACAGTTATTTATTGCGAAGTTTGTCGTTAACTTTTAACTACAGTGCCATGTATACACTTGGGTTGTTACTTAGGTAGTTTTGTTTATATAAAAAGGGCCAGGAAACTAAAAAACTATCTGAAAGGAAAATAACAACTAGAGTTTAAAAATTGCTCACATTATCCCGAACCCCCTTTGGTAAATTGCATGCACGTGTAAAATGCAGCCATTTATACACTATTACCCTAGTGTAATTACTGAAATTTGGTCACTACACGTTCCTCATTAATCGTTTAAATGTATGATGTTAAGCGAATTTTCGAGAGAAGTACTCGCGTGAATTTATATTTTATTAACTGCTGGAGGTAAAAGGCAAAATAAAGGAAACAATTAGAGAGACTGATACTCTCATCAAGAATAATACCGTTTTTATGCTAGGGCTTGTTCAACTGGTTCACTGTTTCCTCGTTGTATTATATTTCAAGACTCAAGTGGTAGCTCTAATATTTCGTTTGTGGAATACGTAGCTTTAAGTCAAATTGAGTGCTACCATTTTTTCTATTTACTAGTCTGGTTGGTATTTTTTTTTAAATAGACATATTTGAGAAAGCAACTTTATGGTGATTTTAGGAGCCACAAAAATATTTTTCTTATTGGCGTGCCGTATTTTGAAAACATTAGTAGCATAGTTTCAAGCTACATTTACTTTAACACATAGAAAAATTGGTAGACATTCAGCAGTTATACCATGTATTCCAAAACACGCATGACATGTTACAACGTGGTTCAAGTACAAGAAGAGGCCATGTCTTAGAAGTTTCGCGCAATGTCAGCAGTAAATCTAAGTAATAAAACAGTTTACTAATGCAGGAAATCCTTCAAGTCGTCATTCAATCGTACATATCGATCTGAAGAAAACGACTGGTGTATTTTAGGGCGTACGGTCTGGTGTGTTTTATGTCGAGTTTGATTTAGATTGTTGTATGAGCGGTCAGCAGACTATCGTTGAACCAGAAGTGTTGCACAGTCAGACGAATCATAGCCTCGCACATCAAGCAACGCATCGTTAAACTGTTCCCCAGATACACAAGTTGTTGCTAAAGTGAATGTCAGTATTTCAGAACAATGCTCACATATAGGAGAACAAAAACGTTGTTTCAACAAAGGGCCTAAAAGGCAACGATAGTATACTACGGGTCTCAAGACGTACAGTGCATAGCGCCAGGGTTGGCCAGTAACAGCTGCAACGCCCTCTCCGTAGTGGGAGTGCATGACTGGATTTAGATACTTGAACACACTCAATTGCGATATGGACGACTGTCAAAGGAAAGTAAAGAGAATAGAACAACACAAATAAGCAGAGTATGCATTAGTCAACGGGATACAAACCGCAACACAAAATTCAAATAAAAACAACGACAAACATGTAAGAAATAAAAATCAGAAATCAAAACAAAAAACCCAGATACCACGAAGGCAGACAACCCGGGTTCGAGGTCTGCTTTGGCAAAGGGACAAACAGTTAAAATGTGTCACCCACAAAACAAAAATACGGTACGACGATGAGTAATGGAATATGTCCAAGAAACTAAATCCACCTGCAATTATATTCCACAGTAACACGATCCGCACGCTTTGCGATATAAATAATGTACTACGAAATGTAGTGCGGAAATGTTAAATTTTCGGACCTATATGTTCACATAGTATCGTTTTGTTTCTGTACATGTGAGGATTATTCCTCTTAAATACTGACATGTAACATCACAATATTGCGTATAAATACTGGAAAAATAAGTCGGTTCTCTGCGCAGTGGTACACCACAATTTATCCAGAATTTTAATACATCTTCGGTATTGATTAATCGCCCTCCCCAGAGTATGAAGTTAGTCCGAGGCCAACTGCTCAACTAATGTTCTTATTCTAGTTTTAGTCTAATGGAATACGCAAATTTTTCATAGACCTAACTCCATCGTAGAGCCACAAATTTGTTGTGACAAAATGTTGCAACTTTGGTTGTGACCAAACATTTTTTTTTTTTCCCTCTTCACCTTTCAAGTAATGAAGTCATTCCGAAATAAAATATTTCTCCACACAAATTAGTCACTCTCTTTGTACTGGTTATTGTGAAGGCTTCGTGCTGTTTTTGTGTGCTAACTTCTACATTTTGTGAACCACACACATCGGTCACAGAACGATTAAAAATATTATATCTTTGAAAGCTGACATCTGCTCCCATATTCATGCAGATCATCCCTCTCCCTTTATACTTTGCCCAAGTTAATAGACCAAACGAGGTTGCGCGCGCGTGTTAGATCCCCGGCTCCGGCCAGCCTGATTTCGGTTTCCCTTGGCTCCCCAAAATTGTGACAGGCGAATGCTTGGGTGATTCCTTAACAAAGGACATGGCTGACTCCTGTCCCAGCTCCTGCCATTATATCAAATTTGTGTCGCCGTCTCCAATGACCTCGCTGTTGACGAGACATAAAACCCACTTATCTTACCATAGTTAATAGGCATCCTATCTTACCCTATCTCTTTCCCCCCTCCTCCAAATTCATCTCCTTTCCATTCTGACAAGCCTTTCTGCTATTCTCCTTTCCATTTATGAACTCCGCCCTAATTCCTTCAACATCATTGATGGCTTAAAGTTATTTTCTTCCTCATTAGCCTGCCCTTGCCTTCTCCATTTATCCTTCACCAATACTCATGCTGTTTCTGTCTGCCTGAAGGAGCTCTCTGAACGTTGAGGCTAGCCCGTCTAAGAGAAACTCTTGTGTACTTCTGTTTTTTCATCGTCGTTTTGTCTAGCCTTACGTTTGTGACGTCACTGTTGTGTCATGTTTTATTGCGTTCAAAATTGCCTTCGTCTTAGCTGTTATCTGCGCTGTCTTATTTTTATCGTCCTGTGTTATATCAGTTTTCTTTGTTTTTGATTTGTATTTTCTGTAATTTGACAGAATTTATCGAGGAATTTTTCAACCTATGATATATATGTATGTGTTGTCAACAGTAAATTTGGCTTTTTGTTCTCTTTGTTTTCTGAGACGTCATAAGACTGCAATGGCGCATGTCTACAATATTGCATTAAATATTATTGGACACAATGTCTCATAAATTACCCATTAAAACAAAAATCGAACGACGTTGGGTTAGCAGTTGTTTAAAATTATATTTAATAATTTGTACATAATTATGCATGAAATCTAGAACTCATGGGCTTACTTATCATATTACTCTAGGCATTTTGTGCTTCTTCATTGTTCATTATATAATGTTTCTAATGTACGAGTTACCGATTTACTATTCAGATTCAAACTGAAATTCTGGACTTAAGACATGCCATCTTTGAGTTCATCAACTTTCGCCATGTGTTGAATACAATTATATTGATTAAAAAGTCTCATGTAAGGTTGCACAGATATTATTACTTTCTTAAGTTTTACCAAACTGTCCAACCTTCACTACATTTCTGTTATTTACACTAGTAATCTTCCGGAGGATGTAAGTCATTTTGTCAGTGGATGGTCACATGTGTAGCTTAAGTAATAAGAGTCGAGCAATGGCAACTGTGTGCAACGTAATAAACTATTCCATCTGCCTTGTCAAAACAAAAACATTATAGGAAATTTGCACGCCAAAGTAAATTCAGAAATTTCGTTATTCCAACATGGCGGGTACTGATCCCACTTAAAATTAAAATGTTTTGTGCAATTTTGTAATCTGAGTATCACGTTCTCTATGGCCATCATTTTCAATAAATAATGTGTGCAAACAATGATAAATTATCTTAAAAAATCACCAATGATAAACATTCTTAACCGGCTAGTTATAGGCATTATTTGCGGCTTCGTGCAGTGCTTTTCACTTAGTACAACGTTTTTTGTGTCTTTAAAATCTTGTTTATCGTATTCGAATGTGTTAAGGAACGGGTTTCTATGGAAACCTTAATGGGAAACAAAATTCAACTCTGTAAAATGTAAGTTTTTACTGTAATATGCGCAGATAGATACGTTTTGCGGATTTTTTATTTGTTGCACTGTGTGCCGAATGTAAAATTCCTGAGCACGTTACCGGTGACGTAAACTGTTTTTTTTTTGTGACAGTTGTGGTGACTTTGTGTCACTTAAAATGTTTATTTTAAGAAAGTTTCGTTAAACAATTTAAGTTTTCATGAATGGATTTAATACGTGGTTTATAATACTCAAACAGATTTACTTATTTCTTGCCCAAATAATCTATAAATGTAAAGCATTTTAGTGTTACATAGTCACCCTTTGCTATCACAAAGTAATCCTGGTTTACGGAACGTAGAAAATTACACACGAAACTCAAAATTGTGTGTGTAGTACACATGCTTTAGTGTGGTATCTTGCTGTGAGTATATTTTGTGAACCTCCTCTTTTGACATGGAATGATTAAGCATGAAAATCCAATACAACATCTGCGCCGAAAAAAAAATGGCAGTATGCGTGTACCTCAGCTTATAAGTGCATTCTGTACATTTCACTACGCATACGCTCAATATTAAAAAAATATAACATTTTCCGTATAAAACATATTACCAGCCATCTTTATTTCAGTATTGCTCCACATATTATGTCACCTCTCACCAGGGCAGAAATCTAGGTGTTAAGTGTTGACCCAAATTTCTTAACTTCTATTATTGTGTGAAAAGTGCCTCAGAAAAATTATTTTAAAAATGTATAAGCACATATATTAATACCACATGCGAAAGTAAATTAAGTACGTTGATTTCACTGGCTTCTTGAAAAACACCCGTGGTGTTGGTACTGTTTGCGTGTGTATGAGCATTATTTATCATCATCAGAAATGGTAAACAAATTACTACAAATAAGGATCACCTTTCAAAAAACATGTTGTAATGCAGTGGGAGTACAGGACGTGACGTTCAGCAGCAGATATCATTGCGTACTCTGGTAAATACTTGACGTCCGCTTCGTTTTGAATTATGACACGTGGAGGAAAGAGGTCGAGAAATAAGTATAAAATTACACCTACATACCCGCATATATACAAAGTTCCAAGAAATTACTTACCTCTTCTGGGGTCTATGAACTAAGCAGGTTAACATTACTGAATTCAAGTAAGAAAACTGAATCACTGGAAGCCATGCCTACGAATACTTTACAGTTTCTACTTCCAGTGGGATTGGTTGTTAAGTATACTTGCTAACAGCTTTACGTTACCGAAATTTTGAAACTATCATTGAAATCACATTCCAAATCCTTGTTATAAATACCCTCGAAAATATTATGTTTTAAAGTTAGGTGATGCGTTTCATTTTGGCCCGTTATCGTAATACGAGATGTTTCGTTTGAGTGATTTCAGAATACATTAAACACCTTATATATTCTATAAACAATGAGGAACAGTTCAGTTTCATAAAGGATGTAGTAGGAAGCCCTCGGCTGGTTATGTATTATTCCAAATTGTAAAATAATTAAATATTTCTTTAATAGATTTTCTGCCTGGAGAAATAATAATTATTGTGGTTCTGAAACAAAAACATATTTGAGACTTCGAATATGTGCCGGAAAACCATTTCACTTTGATATCATAATATTTACCCCGAAATCAGATCTTACCCATCACACACTACTCACATCGTATATGACACTAACAAAAAACCTATACATACTGACCGCGTAGGTGACAATTTTAACCAACTTGAACATGCGATAGATACTTTCAAATAATCTAACTAGGAAAATGAACGCAAATATCAGAGAAAATAATATAAATGGATAAATCTTGTATTAATAATAATCCCAGTGAGTAAAAAAAGTAAACACAAACATACAAAAAGGATCAAAAACTATCCCAAGTCTGTAAATAGTGTGAATGGTTACAAACGCAATTTAAGACTCGGAAAGTTATGGAAAACTATATACAGAAACAATTTTAAGTGCGGTTCCAAAAACACGCCAACCATTAATAACGACACGTTGCTTACAAAATATTCTGAAAGCAAAGACCTTTGACAAATAATATGATAGGATAAATGACGATAGTATATGACGAATCGATAATGATATACCAAACTCTGCAACGAACGGTATGCGATGCAAAATCGAACTATATATTATTACGTGTAACATAGGTGCTTTCTGTTCACTTACAGGAAACATCTGATATTACGGATTCGAGATGTGAATTAATTAAACGTATGTGCCACTTACAGATGGCAAACAACTGAAACTAATAAACATCAGTATTACTATATTTGTGAATGTACGTAGCTATAACAGCTGTGCCAATTTTTGTAAGCATCTATGACAACGAAAGAAATAGTTTATACATTGTAACTATTTATTCTTATTTTTCAAAGAATGATATGCCTCCAATAGTAGAACTTTTTGTAAGAAAAACAATAGTCGTAACTTTATTACTATAGCCGAAGTTTGTATACTAGAATCTCAATACGATTATTAAAAAAAATATATACGATTTCTGCGAAATAGTACAGCTCCATTTGTTTATAAAACATATTCTTCTATCATATAAATAATTTGCTTATAGTAACCTAGATGCATCATTTGTGAATACATATCTGTATTCAAACCCTTCGGTAACTTTTTTTTTGTGAGAAAACCAACTAAATGTGAAGATTCTGTCCCTTTTTCTGTTCTATGCACGCAAATACTCCTCTCTAGTCAATGTCCATGCTTGGTTTCCACCGCTCAGTGTACCTTCTCAGATGAGAATACACCCAGCTGTCACTCAAAGTGTACGTCCGTCAGCCGCTTGCTCAGATCTCTGCTATGTAGAGATGCTCCTTGAAGACAGCTTCTTAAGGCGCCCGTCTACCTACCTCTCAAACTGCGTTGCAGCGTGTTTAAAATGCACGTTTTATAAACAAACTGTTCCACGTGTGAATCACGCGGGTCCCGCACGAAAATAAATAACATTTCAGACAAGGACGGAATACAACTTTCATCATGTGTGTCGCAAACAGCATTTTTAAGCCCTTCAGGCTGCCTTGCCTCACAATATTGTGGACGAATGTCTGCGAAACTAGTATAGGGCCCTGCGTTGTACTTTCCTTAAAACTTTCCATCAATAAAAAGATGGGGTCACCGATGAAAGTGTCAGTCAGGGGAGTGTACTATGGTAGCACTGCACGTCGTTTCAGTGTTTTGCGGTAGAGGCGATACCACACCACAGGAGCCGGTCTACATCGCCCTTTGCACCGTGCCTCACTCACACAAACACACGGCCAGTAGGCAGGCGCCTTAAGTAAAAACACTGGCAAAGACGTCTTTAAATTTTTTATCTGCCCGAGTCATATTTTTACGTTTATGGCTCGATAGGGAGGAACTTCATCCAGACCATTTCACGGACGTCACATTGAATAGAGATGGGGCGATCTGTCAGCACATTTCTCTCCCAAGTTCTGCTCCGCCTTGATGAATGGTGGTGCTCTGCACGGCGCATGTAACACTGTTCCAGGAATAAAACAGCCGGATATTCCCTCCCTTTCATTAACCGCACTGTTCCGCGGATTAGGAAGCTTCCCTCTCCTGCCCCCTCCCCCACAACCTCACCACCACCCACTTTCATCCCCTGGGACGCAGTGATTACTCAGCGCCCCGGCTGATTGTGGGGCGATGTTGGCGAAACTGATTTCCGCCAACGTAGCCTCATTTCGGCGACAAGTGCGGGCCGCTCCGGTGGAATGATGCCAGGCCGCCATGACACAAAAGAGAGAGAGAACCATAAAGGATACTGAACATGAGGGATTATGCTTCCGTCACCAACAAACAATAAACCAGTCTGCGACCACGGCAGCAATTTTTACGAGGCGGCCAACGCAGCTGCGCAGTGAATTACTCAGCAGGTAGACAGAATGGAGCTACCCTGAAAGACACGATGCGCGCAGCGAAAGGATTTCCACTTTTGGAAAATTCTGCTTGTTTAAAACGTTTCGAAGGAATAGTTTTATGTGTGACCTGTAAAACGTGAAAATTATATACACACGATAAAACAACGTGTGTTTATACACATGAGTGATCGGCAAATACGTAAAAGAGCTAAACTTCCAGACATTCGATTCGTGACATGAGGAAGAGTCTTTGCAATATTACAAATTAGAAATTTGGTTCTTTAGTAATATAATAATGCTTATACTTAAAACGTAATCAACAATTTGTTATAAACGTGAAAATCTTTTTTATATGAAGGCCACGTTTTATACGACAACTTGCCCTCTTTTTATTTCTTACCCATTTCATTTCGCACAGCTCGGAATCAAAATGCAACACACTTGAATGTTTATTTTTGCTGTTACTGTCCTCGAATATCATATTTCTATATAATTTCCTAATCAGAATCTTATAGTTATCTAAATAGGTTTAACCTTATTTTTTGCCTCTGAAGAAGCCCACATGTGTACTATTTAAACAACTACTAAATGTTTATTTGTTTATAGTTTGATGTAGTAAGTTACGTGAACTAAGTATGACCTTAATGTTTCCATTCATATGATTGTAAACGCTAAGAAACAAGCGTTTGGTAACTGTTATTGAATGCCTGATAGTTATTTACATATAACGGGGGTGGTACTTAGAAAAACTATTTAATATTTACGTGGTTCTTTCAAATTATTTCCGCACGAAATGCAGCCAGGCAAATAAATATTTCCGTGCACATTTTAATTTTCAAATTGTCGAGTCTTACAAATGCCTTATTTTCATACGCCGGTGTAAATATTAAAAACACATAATTGACTAAAACGTGTAAAGCGCAGTTTGAATGTTTTTTTTTGCCACTGCCCTTCAGGCGTTATAGTATATATACTGACTTAAAAAAATTATCAAATTTAATGTCCCCGGGTACTAAAAGCTGACTCGTGAAATGTTCTGGTTGCTAATGAATGCACGATTGCAGTTGCAGATTTTTTCAATTAATAACGAAGATTTCACTTCTACTGATTGTAGAGGAGCGAAGACAGCAAGGCAGTTCTCGCACATTGCGAAGTTTTAGTGATATGGTTTTGGGTTTATGTCATTTTAATTCATATCATGTGGCGATGGTAACTCACTACGAATCAATTTTATTGATTCAGATCTGGGTAAGAGTAATTAATTTTTGTTTAAAAAGTCAACCAAGTGAAATTCACATTCGTCCAAAACGTGAACCTACCGAGATAATAGTGTGAATGCATTTGAGGAAACATAGCCCTTGCAGACTGGTAATCTAGCGTTCTGGTTGAGCGAGTAGAGTAAAAACACAACAAAATAATTTTTCTATTAAAGATCAGTTTTTCCTGCCAATAATTGTTAAAGTTCTTGTGAGCGGCCATGAGGGATGCAGCCTGCAATGCTGCAATATCTTGACGAATTTAGCAGGACCCAGTCTAACACTCGAATAATCAGCCAATCACGGGTGCCTTGAACTCGCCTATTGGCTATGCCGTTTCCACAATCTGGGCGGCCGCGCAGTGGAACAGTAATAACACAGCGAGTTGAACTGTTTGTAATATTGGGTAACAACTTTTAACTCAAAAGAACTTACTTAATTAATGTTAACCGTGTGATATTGTACACAATACAATGAAATAACTATTGCATACATTAACTGTGCTTTTCTCGCTAATAGCAGGCTGCTTCAGGTCTCGTCTTGTAGAAATTAATTTAAGAAGTCCATCGTGTATATTGTTCCACGGCGTTGTAGTAAATATTACATTTGTAATAAACTTAATTATATTAGTGTACAGCGGAGCTACTTTAAGCCTTTACAAGTCTATTAAGTTCCATCCGTACACGTTCTAGACACATATACCACTGGATTTAACGCGATTTCACGAACTAAACGTAAGTTGCGGTAGAGATCGTATAAAGAAACGTGCAATAACGTGTCCAACAACGTCACAGGGACATCAACATTGCGGCACTCGTTTTTACTAAGTTAAAATAACCTCTTTTAAATTACATTTCTGTTGAATTATACGAATGCAAATAAAGAAAGTGTGGTACAGATATCCATTAAATTGAACATACTTGTAAATAAAAATGCTATTTTATTGGTAAAACTCTTATTAGGTACTGTAAAAGGAGGGTTACAGTTTATTTAATTTTTGTGTTTGCATTGTTTAACACTTCGTGTTCTGACAGGCATCTGCCGAGCACGGAACGATTTTCCTACCGTTAACGAATGCGGTGAGTCTTTCTTGCTGCTGGACAATCTTGTCCATTGGAAATATATATATATATATATATATATATATATATATATATATATATTTGCATGCAGTGCTACCTGTTTGTCTATTCGGTAAATGAAGCAATATTATTTGCGTTACGTGTTCCTTTGCTGATTTTCGATCCCAACCAGTGTGACGTAGCAAGTAAATCACCATAACAGTAATTAACATATAGCAGATGTGAACATATTCGTTGTAGCTGTAAATGATATCAGTCTTACACAGAGGTCTAGGAATACCTGATAAATTTGTACAACTTCCCATTTATAAAAATGTAACATAAGAACTTCGCTAAAAATGGGAACTGGCTTCAGAAATGTAAGTACTTCGAAGTTTAAATACTAACTAAACTCATCCTAAAATATGGTCATGTCTGCCGAGATTACAAGTTGATAATGAGAATAGTCAGTTAGTGACCATTGCATAATATTGTCACATTAGGATGATTACTCATTATGTGTTATTGTCAACAGCTTTATTTACAATAACGCAGTGACCTCGCTGTACTTATTTGCGTTCTATGTGACATTACGTCAGAAAAATCCACTTACATTAATTAATTTAACCGGATGACGTATCTAAAGAGGCGCCTTTATAGTTAGTTCATTTATATATATATATATATATATATATATATATATATATATATATATATATATATATATACACACACACAAATGGAACATGAGAAGAGATACAAAGTTCTTCTGTTCAAACCATTGAATAGGAGATTACTGAACAGGGAAATTAGGGTTACCTCTTACGTAAAGACTTTTTAAACACGCACGACTGAAATAAATAACTATATTAGCTTATATTTACGTTGGCTTTCTTCTTATTATTCTTTTTAGTGCTAGAAACTTCATTGTTGTTCACAAAATCGCTGATTGATACTTCACCTTCCTGTTCGCGTAAGATTACAGAGGCTGTGTCAAAACAAGTTCTGTCACAGTCCGTCATATCCGGCATTGTCTGTTTGCTCTTCTCTGATTGGCTTGCCAATTTCGCCTCCCTGTCGCGTTCGCACAGTTGTAAAATAATCACGTACAGTATGTGACAAAACCAGTAATGGTCCTTGTGTGTCTTTATACTATTTGTCTCTTTGCCGAACTCTATATAAAATTGTAGCGAAGAGATATTAAATGAACGTTGTAGTTTTGCGTGTGGAAAGCTTTAGTAATATGTACCCAAGGTACAGTGCTGAATAATAAACGCCATTTAGTGCATCATAAATTAAACATTTTATGTAAATTTTGCTTACGATTTTTATCTCGCAGAAAAATTAACTAACATGAATATTTCATTTGGATAAATAAAGTATATGTTATTGATATGTAGTAATCTGGGTAAAATCACATACTTACAACAGCACAATAATTCCCTGAATTGTCTAGTATGCTTGCGAAACTTTTATATGTATTTAAAATTTTTCATAGTTAAATTGAAACATAATATCCCGTTTAAGAAAAACTGGAAAAGCTCTGTGTGCTCCGAAAAATATCTTATTTCAGAATAATGATTTACAGATCATTTTTTTGATCATAAACTCTCAACGGTCTACAAAGTGCACCTACTTTCATATTTATATTGTTGTTTTACGTGTACATTTAAGTGACTACTAAGCAAGCAAAAATTAAGCTGAGGCGTTACATAATTTCTAAACACAAAAAAAATTATGTTGCTCTTTACTCTACCCCGCCTACTTTGAAATCCTCTTTCTGTAGCATTGATTTAAAACATTGCTGCAGAGTGAGAGAAATGAGTACAAATGTTGTTATGCGTATTTCTGACACTTATCCTGTGTTCGCATTAACGTCACGTCCTAAATTATCACGTTTGTGTAGTTGTATAGAAACAATCAGTGTTAATAATTGACATTGAAATGGTCTAATTTTTAGGCTACCGCACAAACAACACGTTTGTTAAGTATCGTACGATACACGTTTCACAAAAACTAATAGGTTCAAAAAAAATTTGTTTCAGATGCGTTTGAATTTTTTTAAAATTTGAATGAGCAGATGATTAATTAAACCAGAATTTTATAACAAAGTTTCAGCAAATCTAGAGTTTATGAATCCTTTCAGCACGTTCGTGTCCTAGAAAATAATGACGTTTCCTTATGTATTTTACAAGTTTGCAAAATCGCTGAAAAATTACATTACTAGATGCGTTTTCTTATAAACCCACAAATCGCAGGGTATCCTAGGGATGTTCCGTAAATGTTCCGAAAGTCCGAAATACCTACATCCTAGGCATCCTATGGATGTCCTTATATTGTAAAAGAAATTAATTTGAGTAAATATCAATGAGAATATGTAACACAAGGATGCTTAGATTACAATTATGTAATGGTTAAAACACGTTTAAAATAGCTTAAAAATTAATTTTAATAAATTTGATGTGACATTTATCTTAGAAAATTCCCCAAGAATAACCACTGGATGTCCCCTTGGATATTCCTTATGTAACCATAAACGTTACGTTTGTAAGTATGAAATGTGTTGTTTTATGTCGTTAACTTTGTTTGTAAGTTATTTTGTACGTTATTTAAATTATTTCACTGTGTATTTTACATCGAGAATTACTACATCGGCCAAAGTACAAATGAACATTAAAAAGGGTAAAAAAAAATTGTCACTGGATAATAACATCCGTCAGGTATTTAATTGTATGGCAGGCGGGAAAAAAAACACGACGACAAATACGTTCGGAAATTCACCGTATTCGCCAACCGTTTCCACGCGCTGTGGAAACGATATTTTAGGTTCGCTATTTTCCTCTATATTACACGTACATGTATTTAGTATTCACGACCACGTCGTTACGCTTTGCTATTTTGTTTCCCTGCTAACCTCCCCTCATCTACGCTTTTACCGAAAAAAAAAAAGGAAGGGAAAAAGGGGACAATTTCCGCGGGTGATATTTCCCGGTCGCCTCGTATGCAACACGGAATACTAACACGGCCAGCCAGCGCCCGACTGCTCATTCATTACAGCGCCGGCCAGGCATGGTAAATACGCAGATAAACACACCCACTATCATTTTGTGCCGGTCGTAATTGTGCTTTTCCGCGGTGGTAATTCATAACACTGGGAGCAGGGAAATTTCGCGCTAAACTCTGCGGATAAAAAGTTTGTTCTCGTTATGTCGCTGCAATAGTAAAACAATTACTGAAGTTAACTGAGAGACAAAATTAACGATGTGTGGTGAGATAAAAAAGTTTTTTTACAACACTGAATTATTGTATTTTTAATGATAGTTATTATTTGAATTTTTATTGTATAAGTTATTACATATATAATAATTTTGCAGATATATGATGAGTTCGTAGTGAAAATAGAGAGAACATTTAGTACAGTAGAATGACAACGAAATAAAACACGCTTGCCTGGTTCACAGTATTTAAAAGCGTACATTTCTATGTTTATGCGGTAGAAATTACAGCTGAAATCCTCGTGTTTGTTTATTTGTCTTTACAAATCTGTATTTAGTCATTAATAGCGCGTGTTTTAGCTTTATAAAAATATTCTAGGAAATAACGATACAGTCGAAAATTAAAATTCCTACGAAAACTATTTTTATTGTTTTTTTTAAATTACAAGATATGAACGTCAGTCGTATTTTAGAAAAAAATTACAAAGCAAAAGAAGCTTTTAACCTTACATTGCAACGAAATTTTTAGTAATTAAAAATAGTAACGTTCATATACGTTGTTTATATGTTTCGTTTTGTCACATTTTCAGACTTCCCACATTGAAAATATAGTAGAGAGTACACACGAGGAAAACTAGATTAATTTTAGCAGTGGCATTTTAAATTATTTATTCTTCATTAGTGGCATGTAAAATAATTTTTGAAGCAATGAAAAACCAGTAACTACAGAGATTCAAGTATTTTATTAAGTTCAACAAAATATAATAGTATTAATTTAATAGAAATTACTAAACAATGTTTTTTGCTATGTATTTGTCAATTAAAAACCACAAATATGTGTTTTATTTGCAGTACAATCAGTTATTCTTGAATACATAAATTTTGCCTGAAATTCTGAATGTTACGCACAGCTTTAAGAGGGCGTGGTACATAATTCAATTGTAAAAGCATTAAAAGCATTAATCTATAACTGTAGGTTTCTTGAAGCCGATTTGCGATAAGTAAACAATAGCAATCCTAGACAATATTTTAGCCAACGTTTAAAAGAAAATTGTTTCCAGTGTTACTAACTTCTGAGGCACAATATCTGACTCCAGAACCTCGTGCATTTAACAAGAGATCACGCGTAACGAATTAGTTATTATGGATACATATTTACTCATAAAGTAGGCAAATACCATTACCTAGGATTGTCATTGAGTATTTTATTCATATTGAATTTGAAAAAAGCGTAGAAATAAATTGATGATTTCAGCGCTTACTTATCTACCGTGCACTCTTAAAGGCTTGGGCCGAGTTTCTCGGCTTTCGAGAGAACTATTTTTTTAAATCCATACGAGAGTCAATTTCGTAAAATTGTTTCGTAACTTTTTCGCAAATTGGTTTTACTATGCAATGTAATTTTTCCGAGACAAACCGTATGATGAGTATAGCTAATTTATCAATTAAAAGGAAATTTCGTTAATTAACTAATTAGCAACAATTTTGCAGACTTCTGACTCGACAAAAATAAGAGTATGCAGTTTAAATCAGTCATAACAAAGTTACGAAGCGATTTTACGATATCGGCTCCCATTTATGTTTTAAAATAACAATTGTCGTTAAATGCGAATAAACTCGGGCCCATGCCCTACCCAGGCCATTGGGCCTAAGCTCGACTTCGTGCGAGTAGAGCTCGTATGCGAGTCGTCTCGTACCGCGCTCAACGTATACGAGACAAAGTTTCTAAGCTCCAACACTGGCCACTCGCATACGCCTTGCGTATTCGAAGGGAGTATCGTTCGAGTGGAAGTGTGTATCGTTTAGTCAGGTTGGCATCCATGAAGCAAGAAAATGAAAAGTTTTCACGGGCGGCCGCCAATCACAAGTACAGTTCACATTTTGACACTTGCGTGGCGGTGAATTTAAAAATCGTGGAATCGAACAAAATGAAAACTGACAAAGGAAAATTTGTTTTAAATTTGTAGTACTCGTTAAGTATTTATAGATTTATGACATATATTTCGCTGCCTTTTGTGGATTCATAAACCACTTGGAAGAATAAAATTATTATATTTTCGAGCACAGATAATACTTCAAGATAAAAGATACATAATAATACTTTTAACACAATTTTTCTGAAGAAGTATATAGAATATTATCGGTTATAAAAAATTGATTTTGAAAATTACAATTATTTTTAATTTCGTACACGGCCTTGTTTGTATTTCACATCTTTGTTACATTTTTTACAATTATTGCAAACAAAATTTAATAACATATCGTGTATCACCTTCCACAATCTAACCAAAGGCATTTGTTTTAACACTGAAAGAATACAAAACGTACCCATGCAATGCAAGATGACAGCCGCTTGGACAGCCAGAGTAGCCAAAATGTTGCGGGAGGAAATAACGACTTAACTTAATTAATTCTGAAATTACGGGACGTCAGTTAGCTTTGATCTTGTGCGTTTTTGTAAGCAATGTGCATGTTAGGTTGCATCGCCGACGTGCGGCAGCATGTTATTTTTGTGCTGTGTGAGACAAACTTCTGCGACGTCTATTCGTTGTTGGATTCCGAGTAATTGTGCTCTCAAATTGGTTTTGCTACGTGTTTTGATGATACTAATTGGATCCCGCTGACGTGTCCAAACCTTGTGGTCGCATAAATTTGTAAATACCTTTCTGAGTCTAAATTGATGATTCAGTTACTGAACAAATTAATATTGCTGATTTTGGACTGTTGTGACGGTCGCGTGTGGATCCGCATAAGAGGGCGACATTTGTCACGTAATTACAAACTTTCGAATTGTTGTAAATTAATATTCCTGAATGACGTGTATTGTCATAATGTCACGTGACCACATTCTAGTTTTTGTGTCAGTAAATTGTTTTATCGAACAGGTAGGCCTACTTAAGTGTTACGTTGTATATTCTTGTGTTAGTTCTGTGATTGCTCTCATGAAGTTCGTATGCGAGTCGCTTAGTTCAAGTCGCCTTAAATCCAGCTTAAATGTTTTTCACGTGGTTGTAACCACCAAAATAGTTTCTTTTTAAAGCCTTAGTTGAGCGCTGTGTGCCTAGCATAGTTGTGGTACCAGTAGCTGTGTTGGCGGTTTGTCTAGCAGGGTTAACTTTAAATTGGTACTACAAACACATTAATCGTCTTTGTCGGGAATGACCGCAATTTGTGGCAATGTCGTAAGCCTACACTGTAAAAAATAGAGATAATTTTACTCTACATGTAATGGAAGCTAATTGCCTCTACAAGTGAGAGAAAATTACTCAACACGTGTCAAGGAAAGTTACTCAACTGGTTGTGTGATTTTTCATTACATATTGGCGCAAGCCCTCTAGGACAATTTGACATAGTGCGCGAGCGAAACTTCCGAGTGGTTTGTGTGGCGAATACACTACCTCGCGAAAAATTCCACACATATTCGGAAATCAGATTTCCCTCTCAAGGTTGGGGAATATTACCATGCATATGATGAGTAACATTACTAACTTTTTTACAGCGTAGGTTTGTTGATAAGACGGTCACAGAATATTCATAATTGCTTCTCTTGGTTTTTTAAATCAACCGTTTGTTATTATAAATAAAGAGCAGTACAGTTCTCCTGTACCGAGTGAGGTGGCGCAGTGGTAACACGTTGGATCTCATTCGGGAAGACCCGGGTTCGATCTCCGGCTCCGGCTATGCTGATTTCGTTTTTCCATGGTGCTGGGATGATTCCTCAACAAGTGCCATGGCTGACTTCTCTCCCAGCTCCTGTCATTGTACCAAATTGTGTGTCAACGTCTCTAATGACCTCGCTGTCGATGAGACGTAAAACTACTTACCTTGCCTCCATGACAGCGCCACGTTTATTTCCAAATGTTGGTGCACCTGAAAGGTGTCGTGTATACTGAGCTCACCCTGGCCTCGCAGAAACTTGAACAACGTATTCAAACTATATGTGGCGCCATTCAGATACAAGATGGACACAATATCGTGAATCAACAAATGGTTGCTATTATAGAAATAATATGCTTATGGAAATATGTGACAATCTTTGCTGCCAGTTAGAGTGTTCGTTTGTTTCCCTTACACAAAGCCAGCCTGGGTATCACGTAGCAATGGAGCTCAAAAGCCTGACCGAATGATGTCGGATTTTCCCGTTCATCTGTTAATACAGCGAAAAACACCAGTACTCAACAATCTACTGGTAGATCGCGTCTGTGGAAACCTTGGCCAACCAAGCGAGGGTAAATTAGAACCGTGTTACGTGCCTATGATCTACAGCTTTCGATAATTTGTCTCCACGCATTGGTAACGCGTATCTTAGTTTTGAAAACGTGGTGGTGAAAACGACATTTCAAAAGTTGTATACACATTCAGCTCGGGTCACCGAACCTGATGACAAGAGGCTGGAAGCCATATTTCTGTTGGTGAGCTAAAGAAAAATTTATGTGGAAGGCGAGTAGAGGTTAAGTGTGAGATATAGTCGCCGTCTTGAATTTTTTTATTTTGTGTCATAACTTTTCTTCTGGGAAAATGTATGCAACTTTAACCTAATTACAACATATAATACATATAATGGGGTTTTCAGACGTCATAAATCTTTGTTTGCCTTTTCTGTTGTTACCGATCGAATTGCAGCTGGAAAATTCTTATTGCTTTTTGATTGAAATTCGATCTGTAACGACAGAAACGGAAAATAAAATTTGTCTAAAGTTACAATATTAATTGTATTGTGCAGTTTAGTTAAAGTTCCATGCATTAAACCAGAAGAAAAGTTATGGCAGAAATCACAAAAATTCAAGATGGTCACCATTGTTTCGTAAGAGTAAAGTGTACTCTCAAGTATCGTCTACGAAATTAACAATATTTCATAAAAATATAAAGTTATGACTTTATCGCACTTGAACACCCTTAAGAGAGGTAGTTGCTGCAAAGTGGATACTGTTGATAAAAACTGAAATCCCAGAAAACTGTTCAATTCATCCTGACCTCGCACACCTATTGTCTTCAGCCAAACTCTCAGAAAATAGTCAACATCAAAAAAGTTTTCGCGTGCAGGGGTCTGGACCATTATACGAGGTTGTAATAGACTTTAAAGTAAAAATTGCCGAACACTTATAAAAATTATTTATTGGGGCCAAGAAGTATAGTTTTGAGAGTTATGAAATATATACACTCGTTTTTAGTTACATGAAGGTTTTTTGTTTTTAATATAGTAAACATTGAGAAATAATGGCCCAGAGAAAGTTGTAAGCTGTGCTCAGTTTATTCTGAACAGCCTATAAAGGCATATATCTGCTATGGAGGGTTATTAGCTAACCACGAGTAGTTATATTGTGAGCATTTGCCATGCACCCAGATGTTTGCTAACTGTTGTATTGCTTCGGCATTAAGAAAACAGGACCACTTACCAACGCGCAGTTAAGACATACAGAAAATAGTGTAATATTTCACGAACCACATGCAAGGAGCCTATTATACACGGGACGTTACATCTGCTGCGTTACTACAATTAGTAACCGGGAACGGCGAAGGGCAATCACCTGGGTGCCTTGCAACGCACGGCTCAGGTAGAAAATGAAACAACAGTTTTGTGTGTTCTTAAGCAGTCTAAGAAACACGAGACTTATTCCATTGAAGGTTTATTTGTTATCTAGCATTACAAATGCAGCGCTTTAATTAGTGCGTAAATCACAAAATTTACTTTGTATGGTTGTGTATTTTGTAATACCAAAACCTAATTAGCTACCAATTTAAGGTATGTAAGGTTGCAAAACTTATACATACAATGATTATCTAAAAACGTATAAATTGCGAAAATTCTGCCGTTTGCTATGCAAATTATTAATATTTAATTAATTATAATTATGTTGCTACGCACAACAATAAATCTTATATTTAGCAAAAATTGTGACATTTCCAAAACTAAATACTCTCATCATGTTTCTTTGTTGTGGCAGTGAAAGTGCCCCTTGATTATTTATTTAACTGAGTGTTAAAATTACACACATTTTTATATTATAGAAAACGTTGTCCTACACGTAAACTGTATTGTTCAAAAGTCTTGAAAATGGTTTATAAATAAGTAAGTTCCTTAAGAAGTGAGTGAGTAAAGAGTGGAGAGATTTTGGTCACCACTCAACATCTTACGTCTTTAGCTCTGGTGAGAGGTGATTTGATGCGAGTATGGTAAGGTACCGGAATTGTAGGGCGGGGAAAACGGGAGATCCCCGAGAAAACCTGCCAACCAGCGACGTCGTTTGGGACGATTCTCACGTACGAAAATACTGGGACAGACCCAGCTTTAGTGAAAGACAACTGATCTAGTCACTTTGCCAACCGTGGCTCCCTTAATAAATGAGAACAACTAATTTTCGTTAAATAGTCACTATACAAATGTACTATGTTCTGAAGTATTGGTTAGGCAGTATTTACATGGTTACTCCTTTCTTCTTTCTTGTTTAAAGTAAACGACTTATGCACTAAGTATTTGTTTGCCGAAACATTGTATCTATTTATTAATTTATTAATCGTCATGTAATCCTACAACGTAATTTTTTGCGCATTTTGACTTGAAATGTAAAATATATAATTACCAAAAATTTGAAATAAACCATTGTAAAATGTTTTCGAACGATAAGTATCAAATTGCATGTTGTAACAGAAATGTCATCCATGACATATAATTACTGTACGAATTATTACGTTGGTAGACCTACCTATTCTTTGCAATGTACGTATACAAAAATTTGTGTCTTAAAAACCATTCTAAAAATTTAATTGGCTCACGGACACGCTAAGACGTGCTAAAAAAGACAAACAAAATACGAAATAAACATATAACGAAAGAAATATGTTCGTAACAGAATAAGGTCAAGCATGTCGTTCTATAATGCCATATATTTTTATTATAAAACTGCGTTAAATTGAGAAATTCGAATGAGAATGACAACCCTAAATTTCAGCTTCAATGATTCGTATTCACAAAGCCAACATATATTCCAGCTAAATCGATGCAATTGTCTTGTTTTCACAATTATAGGCCTCTGCAAAATCGAATCACAAAGAGACTTAAAATAGCGCACTACAATGAATTTAAAAGGTTAAAACTGTAACGTGATTTGGGATTGTAATGACACTGCAATATCCAGCTCAATTAGGATGTGCTGTTAATGAACGGGCGTTAAGTTATAATGATCACTTGTGGCGTCGCTAATAAGCATTGTTGCTTCATGCGAAACTATATTTTAAAAATCCACAGAGGAAAAACGAAATGTAATTTGAAACTCAGTATCATGTGAGGTTATAAATACTAGTCTACATTTATTCAATCACTGTTTATACATTGACAAATTGCACGCTGAACATTAAAAGGAGAAGAAATCTTATCACTGGCCGATTGAAAATATTAAATATTACGTGGCTTACAAATACGTATCTAAAGTCTCTTAGTATTTTTACTTTCTCTACAGCGTATAAGCCTTACCACGCACGAAATTTAACGGCAAAATAAAAACGGCAAGCTATATGAACGCACAGACATAAAACTGGATAAAATGAAAGGAAAAACAAGGATGAAGGCAGCAGTTGCCGTCATCTTGGTAACGAGATTTTAATGAGCAACGATAAATTATCGCGACCACAAAGCGAACTCCAAGGTTATCGCCCTGCCTCCTGGCGAATGGTAGTCAAAGTAGAGAACATTCCGAAAGTTTAATAACATGTACATAAACTATTATATTTATAAGTCTACCATTTTCTATACTCTTTTATCTTAGGCGTTAGTCGAATGAAAGTGTTCCATAAAACTCTCTATTACTGTTGTATTTGTTTTAGTTGAGTTTATTTATTCGCTGAATTATAAATACGTTTCATAGCAAATAAAGTTTATGCATTTTATAGTACTTCTGAGACGAATTTATTAGTATTGCAGGGTTCTTAATGTATTTTCTGTAAACTGCAGTATTTTATAACCATTTGCAAGTCAAAGTACTTATATTTCGTAATTGAAAACATGAACCATGGTTAAACAGGTAATTTCCATTAATAAAGTATTTGAGTGGTAAAAAAAATAATAATTTAGCTACAACAACGTGAGAAAACGCTTTTTTTTTTGTATGATCAAGTCGAAAAAAATGTCAAAACTGTCACAAGTGTGAATAATTGGCAAAATAATGAAAGAAAATGTGTATTTTTAAGACGTTGTTGTGCTCCGAATTAACTAAACTTGGCCATATAAATATATATATATATATACTTAAATTATAAAACTAAAAATTATGCTTTTAATTTCTTGTTGTACCCAATAAGTGATTTTGTAAGTTATTGTCGTCGATAACAGTCTGGGCAGGCGTTATTTAAGTTGTATGCTCAATAGGATAATATTTTGACTCGAACGTTAGTCAGTATAGTTATTCACACATACACACACACACACACACACACACACACACACATATATATATATATATATATATATATATATATATAACGAAGTGTCCTGACACACTCACTCACTCATCTACGCACAGCCCAAACCGCTGGACTTAGAACTATTAAATTTTGAGGGAAGCTTCTTCTTGCCCCGTAGGCAACCACTAAGAAAGGATTTTTCGAAATTCGATAATTAAGGGGGTGAAAAGGGTTGAAATGTGTTTCGAAAAATCCTTGATATCTCATTAACCGGGAATGCTATCATAATTTTTTTAACTTCATAATATTGCCCAAAGAAACGTATATTGGTGAATTTTTCGATTTTGCGAAATTCGAAAATTAAGGAAGTGGAAAG
Source organism: Medauroidea extradentata (assembly GCA_003012365.1). Classification (NCBI taxonomy): domain Eukaryota; kingdom Metazoa; phylum Arthropoda; class Insecta; order Phasmatodea; family Phasmatidae; genus Medauroidea; species Medauroidea extradentata. Next base: position 6,167 of record PNEQ01082538.1, on the reverse strand, counting down.
CCGTAAAATGTGTTTTTCATTACTCCATGATTTCTGCTAAACCATTTCAGATAGTGAGGTCATTTTTTTAATGATGCTTAAGTAAACATCAAAAAAGTATTTTTACAATTTTTCGAAATTCGTCCTTGAAAGCTCTTTAAAAAATAAAACGTGTTTTTAATAGTAATCCCACTTATCTCCTAAACCAGTGGAAATATAGAAATGGTTTTTGCTTTAAAATAATCCTTACGTAAATATAAAAAAAAGTAATTCCAAGATTATTTCGAAATTCGTCCTTGAAAGCTGATAAAAAAAATTAAATGTGATTTCAGATAATTATCTGTACCGCTTATACCCGTTGAGATATCGAGATGATTTTTGATAAGAATAAAGCTAGTGTAAATATCTAGAAATCAAATTCAGGTTTTTATGAAATTCGAAAATTAAGTAGGTGAAAAGCAGTGAAATGTTAGTCTTCCGAAAAATTACAATGATCACGGAGAAATAACTCAACAGTCGTTTCTTTTTGCCAACCTACTCATAAATAAAACTTCCTTCGACTCAAGCCTGTACGTACGTACGGCATGCCTTTAACATTCACGCAGGTATTGTATAAAGTTTGTGGTGTGGAAGGGGTGGGGTTACGGGTTCATGTCCCGTGTAAGACTTTGCGATGGGAATTACGATGACATCATACGAGCATATTGCGCGCGCTCTTTACACTGAGCTACGACAATTTATAGTTCACTGTTATTGAGTACGCTGGCTGTTAAATGCCTTCATCAAATATTTTATCCAGAGTTACTGTTTACATTACATAATTTCACGCGGGCAACGCCGCAGCCGGCCGGCTAGTATATATATTTATATATATAATGATGAACTCGGAAAATAGGCGGTGTATGTCGACAGACACTGTTCACTACTATCTAGTTTAAAATTATTACGTACATAAAAATTGTAGAATATATTTAGTTATCTAAGCAAAGATCAGGTTTATATGCAAACCATAATAGTTTGTGATTTATAAGAAAGAGAAATGAAAGGTTTTCTTGCAAATATATTAAACACAAAACAATAATTCAGATAATTGAACTTACACCAGTTGTATTATGTGCGTGTCATATATATATATATATATATATATATATATATATATATATATATATATATATATATATATGTATATAAAAACGTTACACACAACACCTCGCAAATACTAATTTTATTAAGTCGTCTTGAGAAGGTAGGTTAGTGGAAACGGCATAAAATAATAGTCATCTTTGAGTGAATATTTCCGAGAAAAATAATAAACTATCCAACAAAATGTGCGTAATACCCAATCACAGTTTTTAAAACATTTGTCCACAGAAACTATTTTTGGAGAAAATGGTAATATACGGCAATGTTTGTTAGTCCATATAATAATTAGTTTTCGTTATAGTTAAATGTTTTATCAACTTCACAATATTAAATATGAAGTTTGCTTATAACAACATAAAAACACAACCATTGCAGTTATCGGACGTAATATGTGCAATCCAAACTCTTTTATTATATATAAGGCCTTCTTTGTAGGTAAAATTCTAACACTGGAGCAGTTTTACTCTTCATCCTTCCTGACGTTACATTCTTGTTTCTTTATGTATCGATTTCTAATCTCTTAAGGCAACATTTAAGCTATAAATGTGATCCATGTTTGTTGAACGAATTTTGTAAAGTTAATTTAATGTTATTTCTGTATTTATATGTTGATTCTTTAACTTTCATTACGTTCAGACATTAATTTATGCTATTTATTTTTATTTCGTGATTCCTTAATATCATTCGAACATGATTAACGTCATGATTTTAACACCATTGTTATGTATTACAACCTGTTTGGCATTGGCTCAACGGAAGGAAGGTTATTATTTTCTTAACTTCGATAGTGAAATTTTCGCAATTTTTTAACAGTTTTCACCAAAATAATCCTTTCTAAAGCACTTAAGTTGTATTACACCCTTACGGTAAAATGACCGGAGCTAGGCTACGTCACCAAAATTTTAGTACTTTATTAAACCACCGGAACAATAATTTGGATGTAGGCTAACAACACAGTCGCTTCAGGATTAAAACTGTCAGCTGTGAAGAAAGAGGCGCTGAAAGACGATGTTATGTATGGCTTATGAATGACATAAATCACGACACTGTGAGGATAAAGTATTGAGACAGTGACACGTTCAGTATAAAAAAAATTTCTCACTACTGGTCCTCGTTTATATTATTTTGAACTAAGACAGTTTCCGAGCTACGTAAATGTGCTCATTTCGTGTATGAAGAAATGAAATTTGTTTTATGACTAGAGCCCACCAAAATTCCTACTTTTTCGTCGCTGATTTACAACGGGTCACACTGCATATAAAATCTTTATTTTTACAATTTTCAATTTTTAATTGGCATTTTAGTACAGTTGAAGTTTCATGACGATCACCATTCTAAAGGCGAAGAGCCAAAATTCGACAACTAACAAGCTGTCTTTACCCAAAAAAGTAAATTATTATACAGACGATGTAATAGCGTGCGCTGTATCGATTCAGGGTCAGAAATAATAGTGCAAATAATTCAAATAATGCGGAATGAAATCAATTGCGGGCCAGTTTTTCTTCAATTGATTGTTAGTATCCTAAATTTACCTTTGTTTATTATATTAAAGGAGTTGCATCAATATTATCTTCATTATATTTCGTATTGTTTCGCTACAAGAACTCTGGTTAGCAGTCGAAACAATTTCGGTTAGTCGATGTACATAGCTTTTTTTGTCCTCAGAATATAAGTTCAAAACAGGCGCACAATACATAACAAACCAAAGTCATAAAATGCAGTGATGCACTGACTATCAGTTACTGTGATTTTGAATATTTTTGTTAATTACTTTTTTAAATTTTGACTACACCGCAATGGCCATTTTGTGACTTTGATGAGTGATTATGCAAAATCTATGGGGCCTAATTTTTTTATTTCGGTAAATGACGTGTTATCTGATGTGCAAATGTTGAACAGTGTTTGGCACAAATATAAAAATAATGAAATTTTACGGGTACAACGCCCTTAATGAGATATTGACGACATGGTAAATCACTTTTTAAGATTTTTCATCTCCCAAAGCATAACACATGTCAATGAAGCCATGAACTTTTCACGAAAATAATTTTGCCCCAGTTTGTTTACGTGAACATCTACAATTCTGATTCATAGTCAGTGATTGGATGTTTTAACTGTCACGTGTCTTGATCGTTCTATCCACAAATTACAGACGTGTGGTGTGGCAGCAGTGACATTCTGATTGGCGCAGTCTAACGAGAGGAATCATATCACAAATACACGCTGCCAATAACAATGAGGCACAGTTGAAGATGTGCACGAAAGGCACTTAAACTGGGGAAAAATTCTTTTCGCGAAAAATTCCTGGCCCTACACATCAAGGATATGGGAAAATACGTTTCATCCTTTTTTTCATACGTTAGTACTCTGCACTGGAAGCCAACCTTAAATTTTCATACTTCAAACAGTTGTCACTAATATGTGCCTTTATATTATCACAACCGTTCTCCTCGCCTTGCTTTATATTGGATTCGAACTCTAAACTTCCTACCAGTGTTACATACAACTACGTCAAAATAAGAAATTGGGATTCTAAATAAATTAAATCTGTACATACAGGCCTGTACCTGGACGGCAAAAACAAAAAGTAACAACTTGCAAATTATTTTATCTGTGGTCGTACTTACGTGTCGTGATTTGTAGAATATTTTAAATCTTTACACCACCTAAATGATCAAATTTTGATAAATCTTGACATAGCTATTTACTTATTGACGAAAGGTTACATCTTAATCAAAAATATTCTCGACATGTCAGCAGATTTAAGAGCTACATATATTAAACAAAACAACGATGTTACATTTTTAATGCCCTTATATGTTGATTTTCAAACAATCGTGGAACTTCTTTTTAGGGATATGCGTAAGCGTTATTCTGAATGAAGCAAAAGACCTCGATATCTAACCGAACTTTATAGTTATCTACGATTAATTGGAAACATTCTCAAACAAAGCTCAGCTTGACATCTTAACGGATTTAAGCACTATCGAAAATTCATTGGAATCACGTTTCACTCCTTTCCACCCACTTAACTTTCAATTTTAGAAAATTTCCCATTTTATGGGAAACCAGCCCCGAAATTTCATGTTTCTAGGTGCAGCCGTTTGGGCTGTGTGTTGATGAATGTGTGGGCACTTTTATTTCAGAGATTGTAAAATGTAGTGGTTTTAACAACTATTGTGAGAATAAAGTATGTTATGTTAGTAATATTTTTAAAAATGCCAAAACAATTTATTGATTGAAGTCAGACAATTTACAAAGTATCTCATGATTTATTATTTTCACTGTGAATATCCTTATTTGTGTAGGTTTGTTTACTTCAACAAAGAAAGGTACCTACATAAAATAGTAAAATTTTCATTCTGATTGTATTGGCTTCTGGGCTGGAGCCGCGTCTTGTTGGTAGCTCGTACCGACGTTACGCCGTACCTTGCAGCAGGCATCTTCAGGGTGTCTCGAGTAAAACTGAAAGCCAGGAGCTGGAGGAGGCTCTTATATAGAGGCTGGTAGCACCTTGCCTGTGATTGGCTGTCCATTGGGCCAATAGGAGTGGAAGGGGCTCCTAATTGGTTCCCTGGATGGCCAATCACTGAAGCTCTCTCCTGATTGGCTGAATAGGTGGCCAGTCAAGATTATGTTCTGGCACGTCATATGGTGGGTGTTTTACTGTCCAGATTTTTGAAACAAAGGTCCCCTGGTCCTAGTTCTCTGTTAATGTTGGGAGGATGTTTTATAATATCTATTGCCTCTCGTATTGTTCTTGTCTTGTAGTTACTGATGTTGGCTATTGACTCGATCTGGCTGAAATCTACTCCATGCTTGGTGTTTGACGAGTGTTCGGCTATTACTGATCTTTGGTTCTCCTGTTTATAGTCGTGAATGTGTTCTTTGATCCTTGTGACTATTCTTCTTCCGGTTTGTCCTACTTATACTAGGCCGCAGGAACAAGGTACTTTGTAGATTCCTGCCAGTCGTTCTGCAGGAGTTTCGTCCTTGACAGATTGAAGGATGGTCTCCAGCTTATTCAAAGGCTTCTGTATGGTGTGGCTGTCATGTTTTCTTAGGACCCTGCTTATGTGGTTGGAAATTCCTTGTACAAACGGAAGGACAGCAAAGTTCTTCAATTTTTCTTGTTTCTCGGCTGCTGGTGGCTTGTAGATTATTTTCTGTATGTGTTTCTTGCTGTACCCATTTGCTTGTAGTGCTCTGGTCAGATGATTGACTTCGTCAAGTAGGTTGGGATGTTTACCGATCTTTGTAGCTCTGTTGATCAGTTCTTTTTTGAGCTGGTGGGTGATGTGAACTAGCATGAAGGTATCTGTCCGTGTGGGTGGGTTTGCGGTAGACCCTGTGTCCTAGTATGCCCTCTGAGTCTCTGGTTATGAGGACATCCAGAAAAGGCAGTTCCCCATCCTTTTCCAGTTCCATACTGAATTTGATGCTGGAATGCAAGCTGTTCAGGTGTTCGAGAAAGAGATGCAGTTTTTCTTCACCATGGCTCCACATTACGAACGTGTCGTCCACATACCTGAACCAGTTCTTGGGTTTATACTGGCTGAAAACAATGGCTCTTTCTTCAAAGTCTGTCATGAAGATGTCTGCGAGCAGTGGAGACAATGGGGAACCCATGGATGTGCCATTTGTCTCTCGATAGAACTTGTTTGTGTGCAAGAAAAATGTGGAGCTGGCACAGTGTTTCACAAGTTGGATTGTTTGTTCACCTTTAGGATCCAGTGGCGTGTGGTGGAGTATTTGTGTGGGTAAGCTATTGCCCGGCCCCAAGATTCACCTATCCCCGACCTTAAAGCGGGGGGTCCGGGGGCCCTCCCCTGGAAAAATTTACATTTCTAGGGGCAAAATGGTGCTATTTTAGCAGTTTTCCTGGCAGAAGTAGTATATAAAAAATGTTTTAAGATAAAATTTTATGTAAGGAAAATCTTAAGAAAGCGTATCTCAAGATAAAAAATTTGTGACATTTTTCGAGTAAGGTTTATTTAGCATGGATACCCCAATCACTTTTTACAAAGTCAGTTGCACAGTATGAT
>PNEQ01082537.1:5770-69594 GCA_003012365.1 Medauroidea extradentata | reverse complement strand
TCAAACTCGGAACTGGAAATTCTGCTGGTTCCTTAGTGACTCGACGGTACTCGCTTTCCAGCTCTACCTGCCGATCGATTTCACGAGCTAAGGATTTCAATTCCTCCATAGATTCAGGCACATCGCGAACAAAGCGATGCGAACGAACCTCAGGTGTCAAATGCTCCATAATACCCTGTATAAGTTTGGTTAAAGGGCGACTTAAATGCAAATTCATGGCTCGCCCATAGATCTCAACATCGCACACAAATGCAGACGCGGATTCACCCTGTCGCTGATAACGATCCACTAACTTCTCCTTAACACCCGACCATGCAATGCGCGAACCCGCGCAAGCAATCAATCGTCCCTTAAAACACTCGTAATTACCTAACAGGCTAATCACCTCTGACAGGACGTCGCCTGCCTGACCCTCAACACGAGACGCTAAACACGTCAGAAAAAAACTCTCCCTCTCCCGGCGATCGGTACTGGCATAAACCCCGTCTACAGCTCTCAAGAAAACCGCAACGGCTTCGGGCTGAACAACCTTCAAAACGTCCGTAGAATTTAATCTCGTTATCAGGACACTCTGCGACGCAGTAGCAGGGCCATCGCCCAGCTGTAATCGCGCAACATTTCGCAATGAATTCACATAGGTCAAGGCCCTCATGCGTAATTGCATCACATCCTCGGCCGGGTCAAACTGGATACCTGCCTCTGTCAGGTAATTACGCAACTCAAAATACCCAAAACGCAAAATAAAATCCGGGACGTCACCCATACTGCCTATGCAAAACAGCGAACGAACTTAAACAAAGAATAATAATAATAATACTTCCAACCTCAGTGTCCAAATGCGCTCCACTGAATGTGTTCACCAAAATCAAAACTAAACACAACTCGCTAGGCAAACAGCCGTAGCAGAGTCGCGCAGCTATTGTGCTGTAATCTCTATACAGACACGTGTAAACACACGGCAGTTTATACCTGGGAGAACAATCCCACACCTGAGCACTCACCCTAACCTCTGCTCGATTTGGTGAACACATATTCAGCAGTCAAACGCACACAACATGAACACTGGGGAAGGGTTCAACTCGCTACGGCAATTGAACTGACAGTCCCGATAAAATGCACAAAATATATTGTCAGAAATAATCCGGGTACATAAGTTAACATAACCAACACCAGACTTAATCAGTACAAAATCCGACGGCAATCGCTGTTATACCAGTAATACAAATGTGACAAGAAAAAGCCTCACAGGCATCAAAAACACCAATACACTAACAGAAACGGTCAATGCCGCAATTAACAGGCACAAATTAAGCAACTGGGCACGAGCCTATCGCTCGCCCCATACATGCCTCCCGACCGCGACGACACATCCCCGAGGACAGTGTAGGAAAATACTGGAAACGAAAGAAATGTAAATGAAGCAAACACGAACTGAAAACAACACTTACCAGTAAACGAGGATGTGCAGCCGCGGGCGCGAGCAAGCACAGGTAACCCACACGAGAGCTCACTACTAACTGAACTCCTCTCCGGCCGCGAGGGACCGGCTCACACCGGGAAGTGGGGAGAGAGAAGGGAGGCGGGGAGGGGAGGCACGATGTCCGCTGAAGACAGCCGAAGGTCTAGAGAGGAGGGGCGGGCTGCGTCAGAGAACGACGTCACACGAGGCCAAGTCACAGCTAATCGTTCGGCTACACTCATATACCAGCAGTCAAGGGGGGGGGGGGAGGCCACACAATAAGGGCAGACATACATCAACTCGGGATGAGCCCAGCTCAACATATTGTCATTGTTATAATTCAATTGCAAGTGTTTCATTGCCAAAATTATTTCATTACATCAGAACAGCAGTGCTTAGTCAGTTAAGTACAGTGTTTGATCTTAAAATGTTTTTCGCCAAGATACAAAGATTTGAAGTGTTCAAATAGGTTAACGAGTTTCCTCTGTAAACCACAGTTTATTGATAGTTGTTGATTTCACTTTATTTTTTATGGTTAGGAATTACTTTTGATGAATATACAAAAATATGTCACTGGTAGTAAACTAGACTACCAATGTTGCATTCACACAAACGCACTATAAATAAGAATATGGACCCAGATAACATAAATTCTCGTAAACAGTATCTTCATGATGTACAAATTTAATGCTAAAGATCAGATCATTTTACCCTCTCCTTCAGCGTCATTGTTATAAAATCCAGTTGACAATCTTTAATGTCTAAAATCTAGCAGCTGCCTGCTCCACGTCACGTACCATAAGTCAGTGGGAATCACCACAGCTGGGAAACTCACGACCTGGCAAGCAATGAAAACGTCCCAGTTTTGGACCAGGGACAGCACCTCGCCCTTCGAAAATCGCCATTTATCATAACGACTACAGTGACCTACATTGACTGAGTACTCTTGACACCGTACTTCACTTATGAAGCCATTTGGCCAGTCTGTCAGAACGACATGAAATAAATATTTAATTTTATGCTTTTGAATACCTTCAAGAATAAAATATTACTTGTAGCATTGTTACTACTTTTCTTTAGTGTTAAATATTTTGTTTGAAATTTAATTTAAGTGATTGAATTTTCATAAATTTGCTGATCATATTGTACCTTTAAAAATATATATAATGTGTTGATGATGGTTAAAAAATTACGAAATATTAACATAAACATTAAATATTAAGAAAAAAAATTAAAATAAGTCTTAGTGTTTGTATATTATTTACTAAAAATACAAACATTAAAATAATGCTGAACAATAAGCTGATTGAATTGTTATTATAGTTTGGCCAAATCATTGTATTGAAACATAATAAGATAGATAATATAATTGTAATAGATAACATAATTATAATAGATAACATAATTATAACAGATAACATAATAGAATACATACCATAATACAATAGATTGTTAAAATTAACAATTTAATTTATATGAAAGTAAAATTAAGTAATTTTTTGTTAGACAAATAATTAGAACTAAGCAAAACATGCTTGTTCAGTCTTTATCCTATAAAATAAGGAAAAATGTAAAATTTTTTTTACTATTACTATAAAAATTTTAATAGTGAATTGATACCTCATGAACAGTATAAAACTCTTTCCTTAATTTTATTTGATAATGTACAGTTAAAGGATAATTTACTAAATACAACATACCGACATCAATGTTATAATGGGAAACTAACTTAATCCAAATGTACAAAGATAGCAGGGAAACAAATGTATTATCTAAATATACACAAGATGATACAAACTTGAGTGAAACATATTTGAAATTTTGTTTACTTGGAGGCGGTATAGATTACGACATAATTTTAGAAACTTTTATACTTGTCGGAGCTTAGAATTCGGTAGCATTGCAATGTATACGGATACATTACTTATATGAATATATGTGATATATGTATACTTTTTTTAAGCCATTTTCATTTACTGTATTAAAAAATTGAGGGCCTCAAAAGACTAATAGGTGAAAATGAGCCTGCTGTGGTTCACCATTGCCTTCTACAGGGATAGGGGTAAAGAGACAAACACATCACCCAGTCCTGAACCCGGTAAGGTAGTATTAAATTTCACCACTCTGGCCGGTAATTGAACCAGGGACCCTTGACTCACCAGCCAGGAACATTCTCCACTGAGCCAAGTCGTTGTGAGTTGAATTCTAATGCAACAAAAATGAATATTGGGTTATAGCTGGAAGGAGCCTGTTAAGTTAACTTCAATATGGTCTACAGCTATATTTTTAATATTTTTATGAACTTCATCACATTATTTTGGTTTCTGTGAAAGTGGAGCAAATGAGTGTGGGGCTTAAAGGTAAGTCAATGAAATTATAAAATTTTTGGCTCTCAATGAATTTGTCACCGGCAGTATTTCCTGATACGACTAATGTGATGATTATTTAAAGACGAGTGCCATCTTTTAAGAATCTTTTTTCCAAAGCAGGGAGCTCAAAGCTGAACTGGACACTTTAAAAACCAGCAACCTTAAAATTATGTACTAGGACATTGGTAAACTAGCACATTTCTCAGTTATTAAATATGCATTATGCTGATGGATTTATTTATAAGCACAATACACTTGCACTATATTAAAGGGATGGAAGTTTTCAAGGAGCTTTTGCGAGTGTATGTACGTATGTATGTATTATCTTAAATTCTGTCTTGTTCAGCTCGTTTCTTTACAATAATTTTCAGCATTCATTTTATGAGAATTCTCTGAAATAGTTTTTAGTTAATTCTTGTTCAACTTTGTACCATAATTGGCATGCTTGCTAAGAAACAGTCTATATCTCGACAACACAGAAGACTGCTTTGAATACAAATATTTTTTTTTATTTATGTTATTTTACTTTTATTTTGGGTGTTACTTATGAACAAAATACAATGGGTAATAAGTATTTTTCTAGCTACTTGTTTGTTCCTACTTAGGGTAAAGTTTTCTCCAGACTCCAACCATCATGTATTCTGTTTTCCATGGTTCCTTGAAATCACTCCAGGCAGATGCTGGGTTTGTTCTTTAATGTAGTCCAAGACCAACTCCTTTCCTAGTCTTGGTTCTTGTATAAAGTTGTATGTAACCATCTGTATTGCTCTTGTTGTCAACTAAACAAAAAAATGCTGTGGTGGCCAAGGAGTTAGACCTCTCGCCTCCCACCAGGATGATCCGGGTTCGATTCCTGGCTGGGTCAGTCCCTAGATTTTCGCATGTGGGAATCGTGCTGGACGATGTCAATGACCAGTGGGTTTCCTTGGGGATCTCCCATTCCCCTGCCCATTCATTCCGGCACTGCTCTATCCTCACATCATATCACCCCCTAACCAGTGCTAAAGAAGACCTCAAAGCTAAGTGCTCACCAAAATCTCTTACTCACTCACTAAACAAAAAGCCCAATAAAAGTAAAAAAACTAAGTTTACGTGTGCCTGCTGTGGGTTTACAGTCCCACAAGTATCATGAAACTATATAGCATAAAGGTTTCTTCTTTTCATCTGGTTCATATTTAGCTCAATATTCTACTTGAAAATAATAACAATTGCATGGAATTTTACCAGAAAATGTTGACTACCTTTAATATTTTCATGGAATTTTTATTAATACAGGATGTTTACGAAAAGACCTGCCGACCAACAGAATCGTCTGGCACAATTTCCACACGCGAAAGTCCAGGTTGATTCCATTGGGAATGCTCTAACCTCTGTGCCTTTTATTTCACTAATAAATATGTATCAAATTTGGAAAATATTTATTTTCCTGTACGACATTTATTTTTGGATAATGCCTACCACTGACTGTGAAGGAAATAGAAGAACTCTGCTGACAGTGTCAATACTGAGGTGGAGTTGTCTGCTTTAAATGCAATGCTTAGCAGCTCAAGAGGTCTAGTTGTGGGAATAGTTATTTACACATGTGCGAAATGGTAGCGGACAGTTGTTGTTGTTTGGCTTTTTTCGTGGCATTTACATTCCCCACCCTAGCATTATACTGCTGCACCATACTCACGTCCTATCATCCTCACCAGTGGTCATGTCATGTTGCAAGTGAATGCAATGAGCTGTTTTAAACGTTAGATACTTAAAAAAGGTAGTATAGGATGTAAGAGTACAGTTTAGTAATATATGGAAAACATATCATAATAACATTTATATAAGCTTGCTTCTATCTACCTGTAAGTTTAAAAAATTTACAAGAGCTGGTACAGTCATCTGTAACTTACCTGAATTGTCTTTATGTAATATTTTCACAGAATGCAAAAGCTTGCAAACAATGTACGTCACATACTGTCTGTGATAATATCAGTTAGTGCAAAATATAAACATGAAATGCTCATGTAGTCCAAATAGTAGCCAAAATTACCCTAAAAATCATGGTACAAGCATGCCACTTGGTGGGTGTGTTTTGTGGATCTCATGGAGCAGTTTTAGAAGTGGACTCCAACTAAATTTCTCTTATGTTGTAACAAAGGGAGGAGGAATAAAATTAAGTTACCATTATTGATGTGAACTGACTACTGAAAATCGTGATACAGACACTTCACTACGCAGATATGATTTGTAGGCCTCATTAAAAATAATATCAGAAGTGACCCCAACCAAATTTCCCATTAAGATGAGGAAAAAAGGAGGGAGGGTGGAATTTCTTGATGCTGCCATTGTTTCTGTGATTGGGATATACAATTTTTAATTAGTTTAGTTATACATATGGTTTTAAATAAAATATAGAGGAGGGAATTATTTACACATTGTACAATAATGTATTTACTTTGTAAGTCTTGGTATTATAAAGTTTTAATAGGATTAAGAATGTTTTTGTCTTTTAAGTACTAGCAGTTAGACAATTCTGGGTGATTTTTTTTAAATGAAGGCATTTAAAATTGCGTAGCATTTTTTAATTTAAATCGTAACATTACAACTGTAGCAACTCTTTGAGACATTCATGTTTAACTATATCAAATTAAAGAAGCTGTGCTGTATTAACTCATATATTGGGTCAGGTATGTCCTCTTCCTCACTGTCATCCAATGAGACGTTTTTGTAATAAGAAAATAAGATTTGTAATCAGAACTTGCTGAGTTGAAATAAGAGGATACATAAAGTACTGTCTGTTTTTGAAGTGCACTTTCCTCTAAAATGTGTGCCGAGCCAAGGAGCATGACAGACCATTTGTCTTTTAGGAGCAACCAAATTTGCAACCACATTGACAGCCTCATTTCACAAGTTCCCTACAAAAATCAGACATGGGTAGCAGGTTACTCCACTTCCGAATCCTAGAGCCATCGTGTTTTTTTCCCCACCCAAAGTCACTGAAGTGACCATCTCGTGAACCAGTGCATAAGAAAGTGTTGCACGAAGGATGTGGAGGTAAGCTAATTGGCTAATTGTCATACCCACACACTTAGTGCGACAAAGGTATATAACAATCATATCCAGTATTTCTAAAATTTTGCTTGCAAATTGGACAGGATATGCAAAAAACCTGCAGTTATTTCATGAAGTGGAAGCCATTCATTCCATACCCTGGTCTTACCTTGTCATCAATAAAAAAGATGTTTTGTCATATCCAGAGAATGTGTAAATACCATGGAGGTCAACAGATATCTCATCTCCAAGATTTTTTGCAATTTCATACACAGTAATTTAGTGTGTGTTGTTTCCCACCAAAGATTACCAACAGCTAATGAATACCAAGATGTTCAAAGCTAAAGAAAATAACATAAACTCATTGACGTATTCTTGAATTATTCTGTGTGTTCTTGGTAAGATGATATTGACAAGTGCGGAACCATCATACACAACCACATCATAGTTTCCAGAAAAACTTTCTCCTTGAGCAAAACGTACTAGGATATGGACAAGATCTGACTCACTGCAGAACTTCATTTCCTTCAGTAAGACCTGAGGTTTAAGTTTTGTTAAAAAAAAAAAAAAAACCTTAATCCATGCTGCAATATTTACATACAATGGATAGCTTCGAGAAATGACTATAATTTTTAGTTACATTTAAAGTAACTCTGTCTTGAGACTGGCTATCCGTCCTTCCCCAAAAATCTTGTGAATTTATCTTTATATAAACAAATATATTGTTACTATACCTTCTACACAATGCTTTTGAATAAAGGATTCATACAACTCTAATTCTCTTGATTCATCTGTCCTCAGTGCTTGGACACAAATCTTTGAACGTACAGTATAGTATTAGTATGAGAGTAAATACTAATAAGATATTTGGAACATTTTGAAAATGATTACCATACTTATCTAAAGCAGAGATGCCAAAATGATGCCGGCCGCCGGGCCAGCGTATGGGTTAAGCCCATAACGGCGCAAGTGTGTCCTTTTCCACCCACCCAAAAGCATTCTCAGACTCTCCCATAATCATTCCGCAACCCCAGTGTACATGCATGCCAAATCATTTAGTGCGAAGTGTATTGTGTATCAAACAGCAGTGTACAGTATGTGCCGCAGGCCATCAAGGGTTACCATGTTCGCTATGTTCACTTTCATGTTTTCAGCAGACATTTATAAATGCATCATTCACTATCAGCCAAATATGTAACATAATTTATTATGTAATTTAGTGTGTGCCATTTTGTTAAGGTATTAATATTAATATTTCACACGCACGAGGTACCGGAAGTGTGTAAAGCCCGTAGCGAGGCAAGGAGCCCCTAGCGGTTAGCTTCCTCGTGGCAGTTCGTCAAAGTCTTCTGGAGAGGTAAGGCGCTGTCTGTGTGCTCTTCATCTTTTGTTTCACTGATTGTTAGTTTTCAATAGTCTCGTTAGTATACCGGTTCACATTTGCTTAGCACACGTTACCAGATATTCACCATTGCATTGTGCATGCGCTTAACTTAATAATTGTGACCATTTTTGGTATTTTTTAACTTAAACATCGCGTCGGCATTATCACCGCCACGTGGTTAGGGACTTTTGTATCGGGAGACATCGGCACTCATCCTTCACCTTACGAGGTTCGTTTTGGTATTGTTTTATTCAGCATAATTTTGCACACGTGTTGCTAAGGTTATTTTGTAGTTGTGTAACAGTCTAAGGGCGTAATTCATGTTTTTGTGACCGACCACATGCAGGTTATGACACCGCCATTGTGTTCAGCATACATGTGAGCAGTACGTTGTAAATTCATTTCATTATCACGCACTCACGCAATTCATCTCGTTGAGAGTATCACTCTGTGTGCAGCGTGTTACGTGCCATTCACCCCACCACCGGCCTAGCATAGCTCGCCACAGTTTTCGCACTGTACCGCTAACATCACTTGTAGAGCCCTACCACACTACAACATGCACAGGAACGGCTGCCTTGTGACACGTTAGTTAGGCACGTGCTCACCGCAACTCAACTCTCTACGCCAGCTTCCAAGTGAACCTGGTGGTCCATCATAGTGGCGGCCAGCTCCTCGCTGCTTAAGGAGGTGCACCTTCTGGTGTTGTAGACTCACCTCGTACACCAGCTCCACACTGATCACTCACCAACCACGTGCGATGTACCAGCCGGTCGTAGTCACTACGCAAAGTTCACTATCACGTGCACTATCGTGTGCTTTAGGATTATTGTTACTGCAAGGGACGCATCACTACGATTACCTCGCTGCGTACGTAATTCAGACTTTATTTTGGCACTATGTACCGTAAGCGAAATAAATCATCTGTAAGTGAAATACTGTTTACATAATTTCTAGACACCTAATACTGCCAGTATAAGCAACGTAAGTTATCAGGCGTACTGGGGGCCAACATCCAGTAAGTGTGTAGTTCTGGTATAGTCAGTGTCATATGTGTTAATCCATTCACGTGCTTTCACCACCCAATCACGCACATCAACGCATCGGGTGGGATACCGAACACACCGAACAAACCACACCCTGAGGCCTAAGAGTCTCGAAGTGCAATACCTGGGGAGTATTGCTGGCGCCCAATCACTCACATCATAAGCGTAGTTCGCTATCCCGATCCCACCCGAGGTAGGCTCTAAGTGGCTTTCCCAAGTGGGGCTTGTGTGTTCTCATCAATACCACGGCAGCAGCTTTCCCGAGGGAAGCCTATAGAAGCGTAGACAGCAACGTGTGCACAGGGTACGTTAGTCCGAACATTGCGGCGCGCGCGCAAATCGGGCGTGCTGGACGTCGCCAGCGTGAGCTGTGGAAGCTGGGACAGTGACGTCACGTGGTCTTGCGCTCCAGTCACACCGACACGTACTGTGGAAGGGCACATGCGTGACACCCTTCTGCAGGGCCTACCAACCTCATGGTACGAGTTCGTGACAACCGCAATGGACGACAAGACAGCAAGCCTGCAGTGATATGCCCATGGACAGATGCAGAAAGTGTACTCGCAACAAGCACATCAACCTGCTGGACCACAACACCTGGGACCTGATCCTGTGTCAATGCATACCGGACAATACGGACCTGCCAACATCTCCAACGCAGCGATGCACACGAGATAAGTGCGACAGTCAAGGTAAGCAGTGGGCAGAATGTCAAGAGTGTTTGCGTGGGGTACACACACGGTGCATGAGTCACGATGAGTACAGGACATATAGGGACGGTATTTTCAATTGTCACATGTGTAGACAGACTAACCTAGGACAGAAACCGAACATTGTAAACATTCCATGTAAAGTCGAGCAACAGTCAGAATCTGGTAACGCTTGTTCTATGCAGGGTCTAAGAGGATCAGATGGAGTAGTTTTACTACCAACTTTCGCAGGGAATGAGGCGGCAGACCCGCGAGCATTCCTGTCGGTGTGCGAGAGTAAACTCAGGAGGCACAGGGTTCACCCATATGATTGGACGGAAGTCACAGCTAGCCGACTTCGCGGAGCAGCAGCTCAGTGGCAGAATTTAGCTCATGATAATCACGTCACGTGGGAGGCATTTTGCACCCGATTACGCAACAGATTCGAGACCAGTACCGATCACATCCGGAACAGTGCTAACTTGTATCACGAACAGCAGAAGGAGAAGGAGGGAATTGAGGAATTCACGCAATGTAAGGTCGCATTGTTCAAGAGGGTGTACCCAGGCACACCCGTAGAGCAAGTGTTGGAAATAGTTGTCACGCTAGCATCACCAGCCATTAGACTGTATCTAAGGGTAATTTCACACCATGCCATTGAACATTTCATCCGAGAGGCACGTGAGTACAAGCGAGATGTCAACACAAACACCATACACCGGTCGAACACGATGCAGGGAATCAGTGGGCAACAACTAACTCGACCACACCCCACTCCACCGACCGCGCTGAGGCAACAACAACCACCACCACCACGACAACAACTGGTATCACCGCAACAACCACACGAGCAAGGCACACGGAGGCCGAGTGAACCATGTCGCTACTGCCCCGGCCGGATGTTCCATTGGCATAGTGAATGCCCAAACAACCCTACTCATCACCAGCAGGGAAACTAGAGAGGGAGGTTGGCAACCAGGCATCCGCGCCAACCTCACCGCAACATGTAGCCCCAGCACGGGTGCTAAACTGTACCGAGTCACGGAAGAAGGGGCACAAACAATGTGTGTGTAGAGTTGGAGGGGAGAACAGTCACTGCCTTAGTAGACACCGCTGCAAGCCACAACTTCGTGCGTGGTGGTTTACTGTCCCATGTCACCACAAGATACCCACCATGTAACCTACAGTTCGCAACCTGTAAACAGGGCGGACAGGCAACTAGTGTTGCGAGTGTCAACATAGGAGTGCGAGAACTGTCGACAAGCGCGGAAGAGTTGTGTGTACCGGACTTGTGCGAGGAAATGATATTGGGGATGCCATGGCTATGAGACAACCATGCTGTGATCGAACCACACCTGGGGCGGTTACACATCGGGACCAAAGGGCGCTGGACCATCTACACTGATGAAGCACCGCAACCCACTCCCGCACCACCGGTAGAGCTGGAGCAGTTCGACCACGAGGTGCCACCACAACACCAGGCCGCAGTCCAACAGCTGCTGCAGCAGTACGCCACTGTGTTCAACCAGGAGGGGCCACTGCACCGCACAACAGCCACAGAGCATGCCATCCTGACCACCCATGACGAGCCAGTGTACGACAAGCCACGTGACCCAGGTATCTACTTCGACAATGTCATCAACACACAGGTACGTGAAATGTTGAGTGAACATGTCACTGAGCCCACTAACTGCTTGTACAACTCTTGCATCACCCTTGCACCCAAGAAGACCGGGGAATGGCGGTTTTGTGTCGATTTTAGGCCACTCAATCGAGTTACTGTTGACTTACCACCACCGGTGCTTAACCTCAAAGACACGTTAGCCACGTTAGGGCCAGCTGCAGTGTTTTTGGCGTTGGACATGAAGTCAGGGTATTGGCAAATTCCAATCAGGCCGCAAGATAGGGAAAAGATTGCCTTCGCCACCCCTGACGGACGCAGATTTCAGTTCGTTGCTATGCCTTTTGGTTTAAAATGTGCACCTGCCACCTTCCAAAAACTCATGGTTAAAGTGTTAGATGGCTACATCAACGAGTCCACAGTAGCATACCTAGACGACGTACTAGTATGGTCACGCAATTGGGACGAACACCTACACCACCTCAGCTTAATATTTGAGCGCTTAGAGCAACACGGACTTACGTGCAGCACAGGGAAATGCAAACTAGGAATGACGAAACTAGGGTTTTTAGGCCATTACGTCACACCCTATGGGCATGAACCAGACCCCGAACAACTCATTAAAATTCAGGACGCAGCAACACCACGAACACAGAAACAAGTCAGAAAGTATTTTGGTTTGATTAATTGGCTCAGAGAATTCATTCCAAATTTTCCACAAATCACAGCGCCAATCACAGCAGTTTTGTCAGGCAACAAGAAACTAGTGTGTTCGGCGGAAACCGAGGCTGCATTCATAACATTAAAGAGGCGTTCAGAAATTGTAAACATCTGGCACGATTTGATCCTGCACTTCCAGTAGTAGTACAAACCGACGCAAGTCAGGAGAGAGTAGGCTCCGTACTGTACCAGACAGACACATCCGGAAACAGGTACATACTTAGCTACTACAGTGCAAAGTTTGGCACGACAGAGAGAAAATACCACGTCAACGAACAAGAGTTTAGCCATTGTTCATGCCTTATGCAGGTACCGTCCATACCTACAGGCTCGTCACTTCACGCTACGTACAGACAACCGATGTTTACTGTGGCTCAAGAACATGCACAATGGCAAGAGCAAGCTAGCCCGCTGGGCCTTATTGCTGCAAGAGTACGACTATACGGTAGAGCACGTAGCTGGGGAGGCGAACGAACTAGCAGCTGCCCTATCGCGCAACCCGGATGTAAACAGGATGGTGCGTGACGAGGTAGAATGGGAGGGAGTGTTACCACCACAGAGGAACAGCATTAGTAGGGGGAGGACGCTACTCAAAGTACAGCGCATCACTGCCACCAGTTCAGACACGTTGCCATCACTCACGGCCGGAGATGTCATGCGCGCAGTGTTACAAAGTCAGAACACGTCACCAGAAGCTGCAGGGTACCGTCAGAATTGCGCACAGAACACAGTAGAACGGTGGAGAGTGCTAGACGGGGAAGTGCAGGCACGCTTACCAGGCCCGAGGGAGCTTTGGAGGACATTTGTACCAACCCTACGAAGACAGCTGGTGTTGCAGTACGCCCATGACAACCAGGCAGCGGGACATCCAGGTGCAGAACAGACCAGACGCAATGTAAACAAACACTTTCATTGGCCAGGCATGAGTAGGGACATACGTATGTAAGGGAGTGCATAACCTGCAATACGAGGAAGGCCAGGCGATCGGACGGAGATGCACCACAGCAACCACGTCAAGCTGACACCGCATTCAAAACAGTGGCACTAGACATCATGGGTCCATATCCCCGCACCAAGACAGGCAAGCGATTTTTGTTGGTTATTACCAATCTGTTCACCTGATGGGTAGAGGCATTTCCAGTGAGCAACACCAAAACAAACACCATTGCCAACATCCTCGATAAGGAGTTTTTCCCTAGGTGGGGCTTTCCCACGCAGTTGCTGACAGACAACAGGACCCAATCCATTGGCAGACGCTGGAGAGATCATTGCACGCATTGGCAAGTTGAACACCTAACCACACTTTCTTACTATCCCAGGGCGAACCCAACAGAAAGAAGAAATCAGGAGATAAAGGTGCAACTCAGGGTCAGGCTAGGAGAAGATCATACCAACTGGGCCGAACTGATCCCCAACATATTATTCTGCATACGCAACAGAGCCAACGCAGCGACAGGGAAAACCCCCTCAGAGATGGTACAAGGGCGGGAACTCCGTGCAGCGGGAGGACTAGGAGAAGAACCGACAGTCACGCCTGAAAGGATCGCCAACCACCAGGCAGAAATCCATGCAGAGGCGCGCGAACATCAACGGACCTACCTACAAAAATGGGTACCCACCAGCAAGCATCCACCCAAGATGTTAGAGGCAGGAATGCACGTTTACGTTCGAATGAACCCCCTCTCCGCAGCCAAAACCAACTTCAGCGCTGGCCTAGCACCCAGATGGCTGGGACCGGTTAGGGTAACCAAGAAATTAAGTGAGAACACATACCTGGTAAACATCAGTAAGCGACGCATCACAAAGAAACACAGGGACGATCTCTGTATAGCAAAAGGCGTCACAACAAGTGTAACCACACAACCATGTCAACCACCAGTCAAACAGCCTGTAAATCAGTCAGTGCAGACACTCAATCAGTCAGTGCAGTCAGTAGATGAGGGTATTCATAGTCAGGTGAATCAACACTCATTCCACAATAACAGTAACGCAACCACTCCATTCAGGGGCTTCCAACCGGACATTCACTCTACACCCCGAAGGCACATACCACAGTGCACCGAGAGCAACAACATCAGCCTAACCACGTCAGCATTTCTAGGGTTCACGCCAGTAGGGCACCCTAACACGACCAAAGGGTCAGACTTCTGAGATTTTCAGCCCGCAGAGTGCAGTCAGTGCGCGCACCTGGACTCACACCACAGAGCACGATGCAATGCCAAGACACACTCGACAGGCAGTGCACAGACTGGCTGTCAACACAGCACAACCACATCGGGGACGCAAACGGTGTAGAGAGCCACCACTTGCACCACCCACACCAGACTCGACAGAGGAGCCATCACCATATCAACGGAGGCGAGTCGGGAGGCCCCCACGTCCATGTCCTGTCTGTCCGCGGACAAAGGTGCCAGTTCAAGCCCGGGCAGGTCAGCGAAGAGTGGAGGTGACTTGGCAGCGCCGTCATGGTCCTCGCAGGAGGGGTCGCTTGACGCCGGCCGCAGGGCCAGCGTATGGGTTAAGCCCATAACGGCGCAAGTGTGTCCTTTTCCACCCACCCAAAAGCATTCTCAGACTCTCCCATAATCATTCCGCAACCCCAGTGTACATGCATGCCAAATCATTTAGTGCGAAGTGTATTGTGTATCAAACAGCAGTGTACAGTATGTGACGAAGGCTATCAAGGGTTACCATGTTTGCTATGTTCACTTTCATGTTTTCAGCAGACATTTATAAATGCATCATTCACTATCACCAAAATATGTAACGTAATTTATTATGTAATTTAGTGTGTGCCATTTTCATAAGGTATTAATATTAATATTTCACACGCACGAGGTACCGGAAGTGTGTAAAGCCCGTAGCGAGACAAGGAGCCCCTAGCGGTTAGCTTCCTCGTGGCAGTTCGTCAAAGTCTTCTGGAGAGGTAAGGCGCTGTCCGTGTGCTCTTCATCTTTTGTTTCACTGATTGTTAGTTTTCAATAGTCTCGTTAGTATACCGGTTCACATTTGCTTAGCACACGTTACCAGATATTCACCATTGCATTGTGCATGCGCTTAACTTAATAATTGTGACCATTTTTGGTATTTTTTAACTTAAACATCGCGTCGGCATTATCACCGCCACGTGGTTAGGGACTTTTGTATCGGGAGACATCGGCACTCATCCTTCACCATACGAGGTTCGTTTTGGTATTGTTTTATTCAGCATAATTTTGCACACGCGTTGCTAAGGTTATTTTGTAGTTGTGTAACAGTCTAAGGGCGTAATTCATGTTTTTGTGACCGACCATATGCAGGTTATGACACCGCTATTGTGTTCAGCATACATGTGAGCAGTACGTTGTAAATTCATTTCATTATCACGCACTCACGCAATTCATCTCGTTGAGAGCATCACTCTGTGTGCAGCGTGTTACGTGCCATTCACCCCACCACCGGCCTAGCATAGCTCGCCACAGTTTTCGCACTGTACCGCTAACATCACTTGTAGAGCCCTACCACACTACAACATGCACAGGAACGGCTGCCTTGTGACACGTTAGTTAGGCACGTGCTCACCGCAACTCAACTCTCTACGCCAGCTTCCAAGTGAACCTGGTGGTCCATCATAGTGGCGGCCAGCTCCTCGCTGCTTAAGGAGGTGCACCTTCTGGTGTCGTAGACTCACCTCGTACACCAGCTCCACACTGATCACTCACCAACCACGTGCGATATACCAGCCGGTCGTAGTCACTACGCAAAGTTCACTATCACGTGCACTATCGTGTGCTTTAGGGTTACTGTTACTGCAAGGGACGCAACACTACGATTACCTCGCTGTGTACGTAATTCAGACATTATTTTGGCACTATGTACCGTAAGCATAATAAATCATCTGTAAGTGAAATACTGTTTACATAATTTCTAGACACCTAATATTGCCAGTATAAGCAAAGTAAGTTATCAGGCGTACTGGGGGCCAACATCCAGTAAGTGTGTAGTTCTGGTATAGTCAGTGTCATATGTGTTAATCCATTCAAGTGCTTTCACCACTCAATCACGCACATCGACGCACCGCACGTTAAGTGGCTTTCAATCACTCATCGTTAGGTGGCATTCAATCACTCACATCAACGCGTCGGGTGGGACACCGGACACACCGAACAAACCACACCCTGAGGCCTAAGAGTCTCGAAGTGCAGTACCTGGGGAGTATTGCTGGCGCCCAATCACTCACATCAACAGCGTAGTTCGCTATTCCGATCCCACCCGATGTAGGCGTTAAACTCTAGCAAGGCTTGCCAGTAACAGTCGGAGTCAGTCATCAGCACTCAAACTCAAAACTTAAAATTACAAAAGTGTACATCTAAACAAACAAAAAACACACATCAGCTTTACTTACATTAGTTTACAGATTCAAGCAAATTTATCTCTCAAATTATGCAATATCTGTACACTAAGGTTACTTTTATTGTGGCTACATAAATTTTATAACAATTCAATTCATATTTATCTCAGTTTTCACCCAAAAAATGTCTAAATATGTAAGTCTGTCATTGAAGAAAAATATACTTAAAATCACACATTAAAATAATGTACATGTTTCTAGTCTCATTAATTTTCAATACATAGTTATAAATTAGCAGCAGCAGTACTGTGTTTAGCTTCTTCCAGTTCTTGTTTGTCAAATTGTTTTTCTAATCTTTACGGTACCTCTGTGTACTTAATTACATGTTTTGGCTGTATGTTCTAACATGTAAAAACAAACCAGCATCACTGTGACATGAAACTTAATTAATAAAACATAATAGCTTACAACATAAATGTCTAGTCCCTAAAAACTAATACTACTTCTTTCCACTAGCATATTAATTACAAAATTATCAATATCATATAGACAGGGTAACATTTAGAAAAAATGCAAAGACGCAACACTCAAACAAGTGCAGCTCCACGAAAAATTCACTGGTGTTAAAGATGGCAGCGAAACAACAAATTATGAACATGTTCCCTAAACTGTATCTATCTTACCATCTCCCGATAAGCACGTCCACTTTTTATTTCCAAGTTGTACAGTTAAATTCTTGTGCGTAAAGATGGCAGCGGAAAAACAAATTATGAGCGTGCTACCAAAACCATATCTATCATACTAATGTGTCGAAAAGCTCATCCACTCTTTATTTCCAAGTAGTACAACTAAATTCTGTGCGTATACGCAACAATATTGTCATACTGTTTACAGTACAACAGTAATTTAAAAGCAAAGTATTTTTACTTCCATTCTTTATTTCCAAGTAGTACAACTAAATTCTGTGCGTATATGCAACAATATTATCATACTGTTTACAGTACAACAGTAATTTAAAAGCAAAGTATTTTTACTGCATGTTAACTCAAAAGGACGTATTGATTCACTAGTAAACATCAGCATGTCCATAGCTGCATAGTTCAGATAAGTAAACCATAGAAACCACGGATAATCCATAAATGTTGGCATCGCTGCTAAAGTTTTCTCTGTCAGGGTTTGTATATTCGTTTGAATTTTATATGCCTCGCACTGTTCATGGTGACAAAATTCTTCGCTATTGTCATCGTCATGTAATTTAACAAGTTTGGAGATTTCAGGTTCAACAAAGGACCAGCTTGAAAACGTAGATGGATTCAGCAAGAGGCCTACTGCCCAACCACTGCTCTTGATACCAGAGATGTGCTGCTCATGAGTCTGATCAATAGCTACAGCAGAAAAAAGTTTTTTTGTCTTCCTTACGACAAAATTGCCTGTGTTGAACTGATGCTCAATCTCCAGACATTTGTGTACTAGTAGATTCCATAAGTGTAAACTATCTCAGCGAGCTTAGTTTGTGTGATCGATTAGAAAGAACCACTGAATCAATTTTTGTGGCAGCTTTAAACATCTGATAGTTTTCCTGACTAATTGATATTTCAAAAACTAAAGGACTTCTATATTCATAATTTGCAGCCAAAATAGAAGTGTAAGTCACAAAGGACGATGAATATGTAGAATGGCATCAATTCAAAACAATATTCTTTAATAGGCATTACCAACACTTGTTAATTACCTAATGCAGTATTATGATAGTTTTAATAACAAAAAATTAATAAAATCTTACATCAAACACATTTTTCACTTTTCCAGCTTTTTGTGGCCAAATGTATTTTTAGTTCCAGAATACAGAATCATATAAACTACCATAAAACTTCATAAAAGTAAAATAAGCCTTATTTGTTTCAAAATAAAGTAATGCGTTCTTCTTTCAAAAATTGTATCCTCTGCTCAAAGAGGAAATTTGTTGGGGTCCCTTTCTGAACTTGTTTCCTGAGGCCCAAAATATGTACCTGCCAGATTACACAGATTCACTGTATCCTTTCTTTTCCCCGCACTTTAAAGTCAAATTGTTTGGAGCCCCGTCTGAGATTTTGTCTTTAGCTCCGCAGTACACACCCTGCCAATTTACGTACAGTATTGGAATCACGATTAAAAGTATACAAATCAGATCGATAATAGTAACATAAATTAATTTTACTTGTAACCCTTCTTTTCACCATCCTAAAGTAAATTTAGGTGGTGTCTCCTAATTGAGCCCTTGTCAGAATGTTAATTGAAAGTCTAATTTAGGATGCCAAGGAGGGGGTTATGTAGATGAAAAGCATTCTATCAGTTGAGAAAGTAATAGAAGTTGGGACTAGATGACAAATTGGCAATACAACGAAAAAGCAAAGTGAGAACATTACGAACAGGCGATGAGGCATTAAAACGATGAAGTTACAAATAATGGAGTGGCAAAATGATGATGTTTCAGCAACGGAGCAGAGCGATAAAAGGCAAAGAAACAAAATAATGATGTGACAATACATTGAAGCTACGAAATAACAATGTGACGAGATGACGAAGCAATGGAGCAATTGGATACAAAAGAAAGCGATGAGCTGGCGAACTAAAGACGTGAGGTAGTGTTCCAATTTAATTTTTTGTGAGTAAAATATTTTAACAGACTAAACAGGGCGAAGAGATAATTAGAACACGCACTAATAAGGGTGGTAAAGAGGAAACTATGTCAAACTATTTTAGTAATTAATGGAGGAGGGGCTATGCATAACTAATATGGCCACTTGCTCAAGCCACCGACTGGTGTGCAGAGCTTCTGCCAATTTAAGTATATTCGAAAACTGCTGAACGTACATGACTGATGTCTAATTAAGTATAGCATTCAAATAACATTTCACACGTGTATAGCCTTTTCAGGTCATCTGTTAATTGAAGCTTATTTTCTAGTTGCAGCCCAAAATGGGGGAAATGGGTGTTTTTTCAGTCATTTTTAGGAATGATAATCTTGGTTCAGAATAATTAAAAATGTATAGGTGGGTACAACCCACCTTTATCTAAAATATCATGTCACAAAACAATAGGTAACCACTAAATATCTAAAGGTCTGGGCACACATATCAGGACCGTGTCTGGAGTGGGCTTCTTCTGTCACCCATTCCTGACATGGACCTGAAGTGTAGGGGCCATGCTGTTTATTTTCGTGTGCGGTCCGTGTCCAGGAATGGAAAGAAAGTAGTCACAATGAATGTATCACATTAATAAGGGGTGTTGGTTCTATCATATTTGTTCTAAGGAAATGTTAGGAACATTAAAAATAGTGATTTGAGACTAATAGCAATATCACTAGATGAGGAGGAAGAGTGTAAACATGCTGAAATAGAGACATGGAAGCGCACAACTGCACTATGGTGGAGAAATATTTTTTGGTGAAGTATCTTTTGGAGGTTGCTAAATTTACCAAAATAGCACTGTGTGTGATGTATATTCCCTTGAACACGTATCTTTCATTTTTTCATTTTCTACTAATTAATGTTTATGTTCCATTGTTTAATTATTTAAACAGCATTAAATGGAACAAACAATGATAATTACGGTGGAAACACAAGTTTTGTAATGAGTTCCAACTCAATAGTCATCTATTTAAATATTTTGTTTTGTAGTCTTTAACGTATTTCAATTCATTTCGATAAATTGCTTTGCACAGTTATCCTGAACAATTTGTATTAAGATCAACATTTATTGAAAAGATTAAGGAATTTTACAAGTATTACAAAAATTTTAATACACATTGCAAACATTCTAAAATTCTTTCCAAATACTATTCTTTTAATCAGTATTTCTGTACTTGTCATTACTTTTATCATACAGTGCTAGGTGACTCTGAACAGCTTCATTACATTTCTCTATATCCACTTTGTAAAAATTTTTACATCTATAAGTAATAATTGCAATATATTTAGTATGCACCAAACTTTTTGCTATTATTTCAACAATGGCTTAAAGGAGGTCATTTCCTATACTTAAGAGACAAACTTCATAAAGGTTTATAAACAGGGCTGTGTATATTCTATTATCAAGCATATAAACACATACAGACGTATGTATAGACACGTCAATTATGGCAAATTATTACATAATTTTGATGCAAGCCAAAGGGCCAGCATATGGGTTAAGCCCACAACGGCGCAACTGTGCAACATCAACAATGCTCAGGCCTCATTTTCAGACCCTCCCATAATTTTCCCGCATCCACACAGTGTAATTTTACATGTAATAGTGAGTGTAATTGTGTTTTCATTTCCAACACAGTGTACAACGAGGCACGGGGGACATTTAAACATGCTGCCATGCTTGTTCCCGAAAATCACCATGCTTTCAGTGTTTACTTTCATATTGCAGCAGACATTTAGAAACGCATCATTCAATATCAGCAAAATATGTAATGCCATTTATTATGTAATTTAGTGTGAGCCATTTTCATAAAATGTTAATATCAATCATTTAACATGCACGAGGTACCGGAAGTGTGTGAACCCTGTAGCATGGCAAGGAGCCCCTAGCAGCTGCCTTCTTCGTGGCAGTTCGTCAAAGTCGTCTGGAGAGGTGAGACAGCTGTCCGTGTGCACATCAACTTTTGCTTCCTGATTGTTAGTTTCAATAGTCTTCTTTAGTATACCGGTCCAACTTGCTCGCAGACGTTACCAGACATCCCCATCGCATTGCGCGTCCGCTTAAACTAATAATTATTACCATTTTGGTACTTTTAAACTTAAAATCAGCGTCGGTATTATCACCGCCACGTGGCTAGGGAATTCTGTATCGAGAGTCATCCAAGCTCATCATTCATTGTACGAGGCATATCGCAGCTAATCATTGTTCATTATCATTCGGTGCATATGTTGCTAAAATATTTTATGTTTCAGTGTAATTTTGATGACATAATTCATGTTTTCGTGACCAACCACGTGCAGGTTACCACATCGCCATAGTGCTCCAGTGTTCATATAAGCAGTGCTTCTACCACTCATTTCATTATCACGCATTCATGCAAGTCACCTAGTGGAGAGCATCATCGTGTGTAAGGTGTGTTACGTGACGTTCATCATCCATCCGGCCTAACGTATCCCGCCAAACTTCGCGCAGGACTACTAACACCACTTGTAGAGCCCTACCCCACTGTAACGTGCACGGGAACGGCTGCCCTGTGGTCTGTTAGCTAGGAGTGCGCTCATTTCAACCAACATTATCTACATCCGCTTCCAAGCGAACTTGACGGCCCGCCATGGCGGCCACCAGACCCTCGCTGCTCAAGGAAGTGCATTTTCATATACCGTAAAGTCATACCTGCTTCGCACGTACCACATAACAACCACGTGTGATAAAACCGGCAGGTCAGTGTCACCGCGCAGAGACAGACATCACGTGTTAATCCAGTAATCAAGCATAGCAGTTTTTTGCCAGGGTCGCATACACTACGCCTACCTCATGCGTGCATAAGTAATTGTTTCTGGCATTGTGTAATTAGTGTCAATAAATCATGCTGCGTTGAACCCTCGTGTTACGTAATTTTTCAACATCCTATATTCACAGTGTAACCTTTGTAGTGTGTCAGGCGTACTGGGGGCCAACACCCAGTTATAAAATAAGTCAGCATTCAGTTTCAACATACCGGGTGGGATATCGAACACACTGAACATACCACACACTGAGGCATAAGAGTCTCTAAGTGCAATACCTGGGGAGTATTGCTGGCGCCCTTTCATCATATCACATAGATTCATAGCAGCAGCTTAGTTCGCTACCCCGATCCCACCGGATGGCGTTAATTTGTTGGAGTACGTCCTGAAGGATGAACTTTTGTCAGATGCTGATTATACCGACTACACTATCTAACAATGCTATGTTAATTTATTACATAAGAAGAAAAATAATCTAAATTTAATTCGTTCATGAAATTTGCGAAACATTAATCCATATTACGGACAAATTTTAAAAATTACTTTTGCCAAATCGTGATCTGGTGCACTGACGTGATCTAGATACAGTCTTCATATGTGCCACAAAAATGTAGAGAACTGCATTCATGTACATTGCATCAGTTAGAACAGTGACACACACAGGAACCATATGTGCCCCTGTCCTGACACGGTCTTGAACCGGTCTTCATATGTAGGGCTAGACCTTTATACAGGCCTTGTGAGGCGTGATGTGCGGACTGTGTTGCCCTTAGCTCTTAGCACTTCTTGGAATTGTGCACGCAAAATACGTGAGAGAAACACTACCTTAAAATCTACTATAAAATGAAATTAGTTTAAACATGATATGTAATACTACTTTATATTAAGCACTAACACACTGAATACTGTCGAAACAATAAAATACAATAGTAGTTTTTAATTTTGTTTAAATAATTAATTTTATAAATTCAATTTTAAGGGAAACATTACTCCCATTATAATTCACTTTACGAAAAAATTGAAAACATGCAAATTAACACACTTCATCCTGAATCATGTTATGTATATAAACATATCTATATCTATAAACATATATATAAACATATATATATAAACATATATATAAACATATATATATATATAAACATATATATACATATATATAAACATATATATAAACATGTATATATAAACATATATATAAACATATATATACATATATATAAACATATATATAATAGCGATAGATATATTTTATCGTGTTTTGTCTAACAGAATAACCACCATATTCACTACATAGAGTGCATGTTTATTTTTATGCTTAATAATACTGGAAACTTGAGTCTTGTTTATTAAAGTCCAATATTTTCAAAAGCCAGGTGGCACAAATATTTATTTGTTGTACTCAACACTCTGTAAGCATACACAGAGGTTTATTTGAGACATATCACTGAACACAGACTTTATATCAGTTGTAGCCTTCTTAAACAGTGTGGTCAACCACTAATTGATAGGGGCCACGGTTGGTGCGGTGATTAAAGCATACTTGTCTCCCACCAAGGAGATATGGGTTTGATTCCCGGCGGGATCGGTCCCCAGATTTTCGTATGTGGGAATCGTGCCTGATGACACTATTTGTTGGCGGATATTCTCGGGGATCCCTCTTTCCCCCTTCCCCCCCTACATTCTGGCGCTGGTCCATACTCACTTCATGTCACCCCTTACCAGTGCTAAAGACCTACATTTCAAGTGCTGACTAAAATTTCTTCACTTCACTAATCAAGAGTTCTAATTTATGTTGTTTTGTAAGCAGCTGACACCCAGTATCCATGGATCGTATTACACCTTACTAAGCATTATTTCTTTAGATTTACTATGGCAACCAATGAACCTGCAACCAGACCTATGCTATTGTCAATCACATCACCTTCTTTCACAGCTTTACCAATGTTAGTGAATGTGTGTTTATATTCATGATCTGTGTGATACTCGAAAATTTTCAGAGAAAAGGCATATAAACTGTGTAAATTTTGTTATTTCTGATATAGTCGTATGTATTGGAAGAAACATGGGTGCTGCTTACAGTATGGATAGTGGAAATAATTGTAAAAAGTAATGTTGATATACATAGGACTATATCATTTTTCCCTTCTCGTAATCACAGTCCAATTTCAGGTTGTGCTACGGCAGACGGAAAATTACACATGCTGGGGGCAAGCAACGCTGACTTAGGCAAGCAGCAGTGTGCCGGTAAATCGTAGTCCGGTCATCACTAGACACATTCCTATGTGAGGTGTAATGAACTGCACATATGAAAAAAGAACGGACATGGTACTAATGTATGGGTGCACTAACTGCAGTCATTTGGCGGTGAAAAGTCTACACGCGGGCACATTCCAAAACATACGACTTCCGAACGAAAAACCTATCCAACCTATCTATGAGAAAACACCTTAATTTCCAATACCAGACACGCTGGCTGATTATTGGAAACATTTTTTTGTTAGCGAACATGGTGATATATAATTGTGAATATCTTTTTTTTACCACTTTGTTTCACATCTCTTTGCAGTGTACATTTCTTTGATATACATAAAAATAACGTACATAGTTCCACTGAAAACAATGCACACACATTATTCTATGACATTGTTTCACTAATTTCTCATTAGGTACTTCATTTCCATTCTTCACCATGCTTAAAAATTGATGTGTTCAGTATTGTTATATAAGGTATTTGGTATGAGTGTCTACGGGAGACAGGGCACTTTGATGAGCGACCAAAACAATGTAAGTCCTCGAACTTGTGGAGGGATGTTTTTTACACTATGTTGAGAACCTTTCTGAGGGTAGGACCAGGGGTATAGTAAGATCACAGGTACACTTCGCAAGTGTGTAGACTCTACAATGTAGAGGATCATTTGTGAAATCCTGCTGCACCCCTACCGTATCTAGGCATTCAGGTCCTTATCAAGGAAGACAATTTGCATTGGATTGCATTCCGCATTTGGCTGCACTGATAATGTGGCAATGACGCACACTTCCTGTAAGATATGCTCTGAATAGATGATGTGACCTTCAATAGGGATGATGTAAATATTTACAATGCCCATGAGTGGGCAGATTAGAACCCTCACACAACAATGCCATCCCGCCATCAACACTCCCAATGTCTGGGGCAGAATTATGGACAAACTTAGGTGGGTGATTATGGAAAAGCGAATCTCATTTGTTCATATTTTTACTAACATTATTTCCATTCATCAGATCATGTTTTTCATTATGTAAACAACCCTGAACATTTTTGAAACAATCAGTTTCTATATATTTAGTAACAAAACAAATACTTAGAATTTTTTGTTTTCTGTTTTAGTGCTTTCTAAATTCTGTGGTCCAATGTTTGAGCAACACAAAGCCATTATTGGAGTACATCTTGAGTGATGAATATTTATCTGATATCAACTTTTCATCTAGCATGGGAGGTGCTCTAATCAAAGGTAATGTGCAGTTAAACTAGCAGTTTAAAATATATTTTCTTGCAAATTATAACTGCTTTATGTATATGTTACAAAGCTATAGTGCAGTAGTAATGTGCAATATCACTAATATATTTTGCTTATTCTAAAGTCTTAGGCTGGAATTCATAGTCAAGGGCTTGTTCAGCAAATAAGTAGTACTTCGTGAAGTCATGCTTATTCTTCAAGCAATACCTATTTCAGCAATGTATTCATAAACAGCTACTTCATGAAGTAATACTTACACAAACACTGCCAAGTTGTACTTGATGACGTAACCAAATAAGTATAACTACCATCAGGGATGCCAGAACTAAGGGGGACACTGGTACATTCAGGGTCAGATTTATTCATCTAGGCAACCTAGGCCTGTGAGAAGCAGCACCTTCGCAGCCTCTCTGTTTCATCTTTCCTTACGAACTCGCATCCTTTTCCCATTTACAACACCACGTTATTTAAAATTACTATGCTCTGTCCTCTCGCTTTGTATAATAGCAATGATAGTATTGACATAATAATCATTTATCTTAACTCTAATACAGTTATTTGAAAATTACTGTAAACCATAGATGATATAATATAAATAGGTAGAAAATTGAAGGCATTACATTTTTTTGCTGGTCACCATATCTGCACTTTTAGAAACAGCTATGAAAAATTCTTGACATTTTCTCCTTGCCAACAGTAAACCCCTGTGAAAGATGCGCCTAGGCCCAGGCCTTGTGGTAAATCCGGTCCTCCCTCCACCATGTTTCATACCTTCCGTTCCTGGCCATAAGGATGAATATTACATGATGGGAAGTATTATGTAAGAGGAACAACTAACTTCCTGCTGTTGTCATTGTTATAGTTGGGGGTGTTTGTGTCCTTCCCTACTTTTGGTTTACTGTTACTTTTATTGCTTATGGGGAAAGTGTATAGCTAAACAAGAATTTTAATTTTTTGGCAGTTGGGGAAAATAAGGAGTTGGCTGCTGGGAAGAAAAGGGTCACGGATGTGTAAAATATTGTTGATAATCTCAGTCACTAGTTTCATTTTGTCAAGAATAATAAAATCACACTGGCTTCTGGTTTTTAGCAGTTTTGCATGCATTGCACCGAAAATATGCAAGTATGAGGAGATCTACAACAAATACATTATTGCAGAGGCAAAAATTGCATTGTCTAGAAGTCTCACTGCATGATAGGACAGCAAATGCATCTTTAATATCTGGAGGTATAAAAAATTAAGAACTTTTTAAATTTTAGTGTTAAAGTTTGTAATTGAGAGAAATGAACAGTGTAAAAGGACAAAAGGACTCACAACTTTATGAATATGACTGTGATAAAAATATTAAAAATGAAACTGTTCCGTCATCGGCACACAGACACACAGGCCTAATCCCAAAATGGCCACAATCGAAATAAGAGAGAATAGGTAAATGGATAACAGTTGATTTATTAATAACTGCTCGCATTAATCATGACAGATCCAGCAGAAAACACATCCATGCAAATACAAATTATTGCCTGAAGGGCATCTATGACCATTATGCTGGGGTAAACATGAATCACAAACACCTGATGAAATAGGGCCGTTAAAACGCCCTTCAAAACCAATGTCACCCATTGACACACCGCCGGCTAAACAGCGAAAGGAAAACGAGGAGCAACCACGTGATTTACAGAGGAAGACGCTGAAGCTCCAAGCACAAACGGCTCCAAAGGAAAACCAAACTACTAACCTAAACTTACCACAAATGCAAGAAAACTGACTGGGTGAAAACAAGCTAAGCGATGGCGAGGCTGCCGGTATTAGACTGAGCACGTTTGAGAGCTGGGCGGTCGGCCTTGGTAGCGAAGGGTGGGGATGGTGGGGAGAGGGAGAGAAAGAAAGGAGCCGAAGATTGCTGATGTATCCAGACGATGTCTGACACAACAGGCGGCACGTTCAAATAGCCCGATCAGTTCAAAAGGCCTTATACAAACACACTCTGAGTCCCATCCTGTTATAACACCTCAGGCTCTTCAAATAAAGTTCATAAGGGTGTTTAACTCCAAAATACTCTGTGCTGTACCACAACACCAGTTCAGAACATTGCCAGAATGCAAGATCGGAGAAATAAGGAGTATTCTAAGAAAACCTACCAACATAATAACATGATGATCAGTTTCTCAGGCTAACTTCCTTCTGCTATAGAGCTCTGGGCTGGGATTGCAACGGTATCACTTCGGCGAATTAACTGAAATCCCATCCTCATAGCCACTGTACAATCTTTATTCGACACTTGCAAACATTTACTACAAACAGAGTACATCCATCACAAACTACCGGTTGCCATTTTTCTACAGTGGTTGCACACTCCATGGTATGCAGGTGTGCCAACCATCCAGCATGGGCACTCAATACACATGCAATTCAGCTGCTGATGTTAGTAATTTCTGCTATTAAAATATAATCAAAATTTTTTTAATACATGAAGTTAGGAGTTTGGACACCTCTCATCGAAACCTGTTTAAGTAAGAATCTCTGCTATTTCAATTTTATGTAATTGAAACAAATATATCGAGCATATATAATTATTATCGCTTCAATGACACTGAAACCTTCATTCTTGCACACATGAATATGTGCATGTTTTGTGGGCAAAATCATTTCTTCTCATCCTAAAAGGCTCAGGCTGAAGATATTACCATATCAGCTATCAGTTACAAATGTTCAAGGAAAATGCATTTTGCAGATATCTTATCCCTTTCCTACATAAAGGATAGTGTACCAGACAATTTGGAAATGGTGCACATTGTTCATAGCATTTCCAAACATCTAACAGTTACCCCCAGCAAGAGAGTGAAATTAATGAAAGAAACTGACCTAGATCCAGAGCTATGTTTGCTAAAACAATACTTTACCATAGGTTGGCCAGAACATAAAAGAGGTGCCAAACCAGGCTTTCATTAATACTAGCCAATAGGACATGATATTTCTGTAGAAAAAGACATAGTTTTCACAAGGACAGGGTCATAGTTCCTACAAAATTGAGGCTAGAAATGTTGCAGCAGATACACAGAGGTCACTGTGCAATAGACAAGTGTTTAGCAGCCAGCAATGTATTGTATTGACCGGGATGGGAAGATGCATCCCTACCAGCACAGCAAGTCCCCAGGATGTCCTAGGGACATCCTTTGAGGATATCCGGGTACATGCGATCCTCGGGATGTTCTATGGATGGATATTTCGGATGTCCGAGAGCTCCGAAAAAACAAGTCCCTAGGACGTCCCAAGTACCTCCTCGAAAAGTACATCACATCCCAGGAAGCTCCTTGGAAGATGAATTTGGGTCATCCTAAATTCCTCATCTGGGGAGCTCCCAGGGATGTCCTTACAGGAGCTCCCATGGAGCTCCTCTGAGGAACTCCCTGGGATATCCGAGCAGGAGCTCCCTGGGATGTCCGAGCAGGAGCTCCCTGGGATGTCCGAGCAGGAGCTCCCTGGGATGTCCGAGCAGGTGCTCCCTGGGATATCCGAGCAGGAGCTCCCACGGACGTAGTGGATTTGTAGGCAATTTCCTAATACGATCACTAGATAGCTCACAATTTTATTTAAATATACATGAGGTTTGTTGCAATTATTTTAGTAGATAACTCATAACTTTTATATATGCCTTAAGAAATTGGTAAATTTATTAATTTCGACACACATATTTTATTATTACTGGTAGACTTTTGGAAGTTGAAGCATTTAAAAAAATGTTATTACAGACGAATTGTTTATTCAAAAGATTTTAAGAGGCAACATTAACAAATATGTGTATTTGATGGTGTGTTAAATACTTAGTTTACATATCACTAAAACAAATACATTTGTTTTCTTTTCTGTTCAATACTAAACTTTTACTTTTGCTGCTGGAAGGAGCTCCTAGGGATGTCCCAGGGATCTCCTAGGGATGTCCCAGGGACGTGTTTAATACAGGTCCCAGGGAGCTCCTAGGGATGTCCCAGGGATGTGTTTAATACAGGTCCCAGGGAGCTCCTAGGGATGTCCCAGGGATGTGTTTAATACAGATCCCAGGGAGCTCCTAGGGATGTGCCAGGGATGTGTTTAATACAGGTCCCAGGGAGCTCCTAGGGATGTCCTGGGGATGCATTTAATGTAGATCCCAGAGAGCTCCTGAGGATGTCTTGGGGATGTGTTTATTACAGATCCCAGGGAGCTCCTAGGGATGTCCCAGGGATGTGTATGCCAGACATCCTAGGGATGTCCGTAGGTAGTACTTTTCCATGAACATTTCCTACATAAAAAGGACTTGAAACGAACTTTCCTAGGACGTCCTAGGGATGACAGTTCCCACATCCTTCGGACGTCCTCAGGATGTCTGTGTGCTGGTAGGGATGTTAGCAATGTAAATGTTAGGTATGCCCTAGGAATTCCAAATATGCATACCACGCAAGGAAGATTCCAAAACTTCAGTTTTTACAGGTGTCAGCAGACATTTTAGACTTTGAGGATAAAAACTAATTAATAATAACTGACCCATATTTAAAATGGATTGAAATTGTTTCATTTGCTGGAAAAAGTGCTCAACAACTAATTGATGTGTGCAAAACAGTATTTGCTATACATGGTGATCCTCAAATCCTGGTGTCCGTAAACATTATATTTAATTCCAGGGAATTTCAGGCCTTTGCACGGGAAAAATTTGAGCTTCAGCTCAAAGCAATGGATTGGCCGAGAAAGGAGTTCACATGGCCAAACAGCTATTACATTAATCCTGGGAAACAAACAGACTACAGGGCTACATAAAAAGAGAATACAGTAATATGTAGATTACGGGGTGAGGAGCATCACCTTCCGAGTTACTTAACAGCAGAGTGGTCTGCACAGGTCTTCCAATAACTGAGAACAAACTTAAACCAAAAGTGACGATAAGGGTTCACGAATAGCTGCGGAAGAGGGGAAAATAGACTAAATAGTGGGCGGACTGCAAGACGAAGTGAGGTTGGGTTCCAGAAGATGCTAAGTATAGTGGAAATAATATGCCATGATGGGTATATGAAACCGGGGAAGATCGTAAGCAAACACCCAGTACCTAGATAATTTTGGGTGTCGAATTACAGAGGGAATGTTGTACGTTGCACAATGTGGGACTTGAAGTACTTGCACGAGAGTAACAAAATGAGAATGAACTACAGTGATATAGAAGAAAAGGGTGACAAAGGAAACAACAGCTCTGGGATAACAGCTAACAGCAGGCGAGACAGCTTGGGGAAAGAAGAGAGAAATGGTGAGGAAGAAACTGACTGGCAAAGTTGGAAGAGGTAATGAACGAACCGTGGAGGTTCCTCACATGAGTAGTGAGCAGACTGGAGAGGGTTCGCATGAGGGTAATGACCAGACCGTAGAGTTAACAAGAGTGAGTAATTGGTCGAGAAGAGGGTACCGGTATCCTAAGAAGAAATCTCCCTGTATAGACTGTATTCCAAATATAGGGTGTTATAAAAGGTACGGCCAAACTTTCAGAAAACATTCCACACACACAAAGAAAGAAAATATGTGATATGTACATATGTCTGGAAACGCTTAGTTACCATGGTAGAGCTCAATTCCTTACATCTCGTTAAATGTCATCATAAATAACACTTCATGCAGAAAATGCCACTAATACCCAGTGGATTGGTTATTTACAATGTACTTTACTTCCTAGGTTCACAACCAGGTGGGCCACTTGACGGAAGGTAATCTGGACTGCATTGCTTGTGTTGACAAGCCACACATTGCTGTACAGTCGTAGCACTAAGTACATTGCATCACTCGCTTAGTGTTCATCACGTAATTGTTTTGCAGGCAGTGCAATATTTACAAATGTGGAGTTGGCAGATGCCCATTTGATGTACGGATAAGCACAGGGTAATAGCCGTGGTGTAGTACAGTTGTATCGCGACAGATTTTCACAATGAAGGTGCCCTGACAGGAAGACATTTGAAGCAATTGATCAGCGTTTTAGGGACCATGGAACATTCCAGTCTATTACTCGCGACTGGGGACGGCCTAGAATGACGAGGACACCTGTAGTGGAAGAGGCCATTCTTCGTGCAGTGGACAACAACCCTACTGTCAGCGTCAGACAAGTTGCTACACAAGATAACATTGGCCACGTAACTGCATGGAGAGTGCTACATGAGAACCTGCTGTATTCCTACCGTGTGCAGCGTGTGCAGGCACTAATGGCAGCTGATTGGCCTCAACGTGTACACTTTTGTGAATGGTACATTAAAAAATGTGTCAATCTACATTTTTGTGCCAATGTGCTATTTACGGATGAGGCTTCATTTCAATGAGTTCAGATTGTAAATTTTCACAATCAACATATATGGGCTTACGAGAATCCTAACGCGATTGTGTAATCACGTCATCAACGCAGATCTTCTGTGATTGTTTGGGCCGGTATTGTTGGTGACGTCTTGATTCGGCCTCATGTATTTCCACATAAGCTCAACGGAACACATTATCATGATTTCTTACCGAATACTCTACCTGTGCTGCTAGAACATGTGCTTTTACACGTACGACTCAATATGTACTTCATGCACGATGGTGCCCCTGCATATTTCAGTCGCATTGTTCGTACACTGCTCACGAACAGATTTGGTGACTGATGGATTAGTAAAGGTGCACCAATTTCTTGGCTTCCACGCTCTCCCGACCTCAACCCTCTCGACTTTTATTTATGGGGGCATTTGAAAGCTCTTGTCTACGCAACCCCGATACCAGATGCAGAGAGTCTTTGTGCCCGTATCGTGGAAGGTTGTGATACAATACGCCATACTCCAGGGATATATCAGCGCATCAGGGATTCCATGCGGTGGAGGGTAGATGCATGTATCCTCGCTCACGGAAGTAATTTTGAACATTTCATTTAAGAACGTGTGATACATAATGCTGGTACTATCTGTTTCTGTTTGCTCCCAATCCATCATTTCATGTGAGTTGAAGAGACACAATGCAGTCACAATTACCTTCCATCACGGCGCCCACCTGGCGGTGATCCTAGGAAGTAACGTACATTCTAACGAAACATTCCATTGGGTAACAGTGTCTGTACGAAATGTTTTTTATGATGACATTTAACGAGATGTAAGGAATTGAGCTCTACCTGGTAACTAAACGGTTCCGGACATAAGTCCACATCACATATTTTCTTTCTTTGTGTGGGTGGAATGTTTCCTGAAAGTTTGGCCGTACCTTTTTGTAACATCCTGTATACAATAACTGAGTCATCGAATAGTTTTAGTTTTATCTGATAGTGTTTTGTGTACATTAGATTACTACATTGCCTTCCAGTTATACAAATTACTGAATTCCATTGTGTTCAAATTATTAGACAGGCATACTTATACTTGTAGATATAGCATTTATGTGAGAGAGTAAACAAACTTAAGAAGTAATTAGCTAAACAGTCAAATGAACATTGAAAAAAGGGATAGATGATGTATGAGGTATGAAGAGTTTGTTCCAGAGGGTCACGTGAGAATAGCAGGTTGGCTACATTGAGTGAAGACAAGAGAGAGGTGGAACATGTATTTAAAAAAGCATGTAGTAAACAATCAGTAATAAATAAGTTATAAAATGCTAATACTGTCATTTATGGTTACTACAACAACCACTATGAATTCCACCCTCATTATCCAAGGTGATTTTTAATTACTATGTTAGGCCTGTTATGTTTTTTATTTCACTGTTGGTTCCATAAGAGTATGATTACTCCATGCCCATGTACTTTGCACAGAAGATTGTGTTGTATGTGAATTGTGCTGTCAGATTTTTACTAAATTAAAATTCCTGTTAGGCAAGCAATCAGGCAGTAGGCCTACTTATACACTCATATTTGGTGATATTTCACTTATTTGCTTGAAATATAGACTGCTTCTAAATTTGACCGACAGACTTTGGCAGATATAATCTCAAGAATCAATAAGCAGATAACATAAAGGACACCCAAAAAATTTAATTTTAAAACTGTATTTGCTCAAAATATAGCAAAGTAAGCAACATAAAACGACAATGTAAAGAACTTGGTTCAATGTTACTAAAATCATCAAACCTACAACGATTGTTAATACCTTCCGCCTTACTGAGAGTAACAGGGATGGCCACTCTAGACTTTCATACTATTGTACTGTCTGGATATTAAGATAATTTACACAATTTGTTGAGGAGCATGACATGCATAAGAAAATCATTTCTCTTGTTGCAAGTGTGTAGACGAGACAGTTTTTGTTCAAAACGAACTTAAAGTTAGCACAGCCGTACAGTCCCTAGCATGTAAGTACAGAGTCACAAACCTGCATTCTGCCCAGATGTCAATGGAGTATGAACAAATGGCACCACGTTCAATATAGATGACTCGCTTGCTGTTGTCATTCCCCATGTGCATCCACCATTGTCCTATCTTTTACAGTTGACTTTCGGTTACCCTGACCTTAGCCAACAATTTTCACTTTTAACAGTTATCACAAAAGCTACCATAATCCGGTAAACAATTACACTGTCATTTTGGATCACACCACTATTGAATGATCATTGTTTGGTGAAGACTGTATATCGTGCGGTAGCATTTCAGGGATATTTTGAATTGAATATGAATTGGCATGTTCCAACTAACGAAAACGGTAATTTGGATCATGCAAAGTTTTAACTTTCAAACTAATACCGAAGTCTGTTCAAAATCTGGCAGGCAGGCAACACGCACAGCTTTCGAGTACTAATGGTTGCAGGTATAGTGTTGTTTAGGTAACAGAGAGAAGAATAAATCAAGTGTCCATGATAAATGGCATGAATTAAAACTTAAAAACAATATAAAATTTCATATCTATGTATGTAAGACCTGTGAAATTTACACCAATAGAGACTCTGGAGAGTGGACAGTGTTGTGACATTTGAAGCATGAGTATGAAAAGAACAGATGACATTACTTTGGTGCATGCACTAATGAAGAGTGCACAGTAGTAATTGATTCTTGTATTAAAACATTCCACAGTTACCAAATTTATCTTCATTATAAGACACGACACTCGTGTGTTTGCTGAACATGGATGATGTGCACATTAAATGGACTATGTGATATAGTTATTGTTATCAACTAGTTACACGCGGCTCCTGCAGACAAACACAATATGTACAGCATGCACTGCAATCACGACACAGAGTCCGCAGGGGTTGAACTGCAAATGTGTTTGCCTGGCACTAAGGCAATCCAGATTAAATTCCCGGCCAGGTCACTTGGATTATTGCAAGAGGGAATCGTACCTGGACGATGCCATAACTTGGTGGGTTTTCTCGGGAAGCTCTCGTTTTCCTGTCCCTACTCGATATCCACTTTGTGTCACCCGTAATTGTATGTTAAAACATTATTGTTAAGAGATGTCCAAATCAGGTCATTAATACTTTTACAACATGGCTGTCCGAAGGCTGAAATCATACAGTATTTGAAGATTAATTACCAGCCATAATAGCCCACCATGTAGAACACCACACAACACACATCATTGTCAAATGGAAGGCCTTTGGCCTGTGTGCCCGTGATACTGTACAAATGTTCATTCATTTACTTATCAGAATGTATTAATGTTTAGAGGATTGATAACAAAGGCTCTTGTGTTATCGTGAAATGAAACACTTTATATGGTGAGAGATGTTTGACATTTGCCTAGTGTACAGAACTGCGCAGTGCAAGAAAAGAACTGCAGCACATATTTACAGAGATAGGTAACCAAACATGTTTTCATCAGTCAACGTTCACAGCCATTCATAGGCAGCTTCGTGAATACGAGTAAAATAATCGCATACTGTGCTTTCATGACGTCACAGGTGGTACACACGGTCCATGCTCGGCACATGAATGTATGGAAACTTTTAAGTCAACAGCTGCTCCATTTATATCGTCGTGTGAAGTTGCACTATTAGTA
Organism: Medauroidea extradentata; assembly: GCA_003012365.1. NCBI lineage: Eukaryota > Metazoa > Arthropoda > Insecta > Phasmatodea > Phasmatidae > Medauroidea > Medauroidea extradentata. The sequence continues at coordinate 34,034 of PNEQ01082537.1, read as the reverse complement.
GTTTAAAGGCTGCCAACAACATTTACAGTTCGCGCAGATGTGTTTGCAATGATTTGCAGTACAGGCACATATTTCAGATGTATTGTTTACCGACAAAGCGGGATTCTCAAGTGAATGTGTTGAAGTCCTGTAAATATCACGTCTGGGTGGATGAGAACACTCACAAACCATTCAGCCACAATCACCAGGAGCAAATTGAAATTAATATAAGATGTTGCAATGGCGGTTACATATGTGGAATTGCAGAGACTGTGAGTCATCTAAGTCGAAGACGGTGGCATCCAACCAATCTCCACTGAATGATACCTGTGCCAGAATGCAGGCTTGCAGTTGTGTACTTACATGCTAGGCACTCTACCGCCATGCCAACTTCACTTGAATAACAATATTGTCTCCTATGCACTTGCTAACAGAGTTAAAAGATGAAACCAAAAAATCACAATTACGGTCGTTTACAGAGCCACTTAACAAACCTATTTCTGCCTCGCTCTGAGGTTCAGGACCAAGCTCTAAATCAAAAATTCACAAATATCCCAGTTCACGGAACATTTAGCAGACACCATGATCGCCTCTCTAGGAGCTTTGGGCTGCAGTCCTTAATTAATAACTGCAATTAATTCATATTCACGGGACACACCGCGAACGTAACGTCCACCTCCCTCAAGAGGTCAGGTTGAAGTTCCTTGTTAAGTCACATTAAATCCCTGTTTATGGGACACGCTGCGGACATAATCATCTCCCACTGCGGGCCATGCTGGAGTCCCTCTAAATATGTGGTGTGATGTCTTTACAAAATCCAACACCAATCCCCAAGCTGCTTCCTTACTATAGCCACGCTTCTATGAAATGAGTCTCCAGCTAGCCTGACCACTATGCTGTTTATTTATACTTATCTTCATTTTTTAATATCTTCATCATACGTTGTAGACCATTTGTAAAAACTAAAAAAATAATTGCACATGTACAAAGTCAACAGTCAAAGAGTGATTTGATCCTATCACTTTAAAGGAAGGCTCAGAATCAAATAGTCAAGAACCCTACTCATAAGCAAATTCCAATGCTGAAATACTATCATTTCCAGAATCATCCAATGATGATTGAATGACTCTTTTCCACAAGCAAGAATCTCTAAACGTTGTATATGATCAAGCAATATGCAGCATATTGTGAAACCTGACTTATTCCCATGAGTTTGGCTTATTATTTCCCCGATGGAATTCTAATGTAACAACATAAAATTTCTGCAAATATAAACCAATTTATTTCATAATAACCATCTGGACTCAATGCACCATCCAGAGTCTCACTATGTACAGTATTTCTCATAAAAGCAGATATAGATTTCGCATCCCTTCCAGCATCATTGGTCAGAATTCTCAATTATTTTCAGAACTACTAAATTTGTCTAATATTGTGGGGTTTTGGAACTTCTTGTTGTCCTATTATTTGTAATGACCAGTCAAATATAAGATTTTACCAATTCACCATATGCTGAAGTCGAACTGCATTATCTCACATCAGCTCCAAGTAAAATAACCTGTTTGTATGAGAGATAATTTGACAATACATATCAAGACCTACTACATAATACTATGTCTTAACTGTTTGCTGCTTTGCAAGTTTTACAAGAGCTAGAACAAGCATCTTTGGTTTCATCTGAGTCACCAGCATGTACTACACTCACAGAAGACGAGAGGCTTACAGGCAATTCAATTGATATACAGAGAAAAATACAATAAGTCCATGCAAAGTACATACTTTCTCATTTATGAATTGAAAATTATGACTTTAAAATTCAAGTTTTAATGCAGTTTTGAAAACTAATGTCTGATTAAAGGAAATTAGATTTTATTTATTTCATCGATGAAGTACGTTAAGGCGTTGATGAGGCTCTGGCTATGGAAAGGAACATTTTGTCTATTTTCTAGATGAGGATGTGATGAAGATAGTGCAGAGGAAGTTGCTTATAACGATTTTCCTAACACTTTGACAGATCTTTCTAAGGAAGAGACACAAGTGGTTTGAAGATGATGAAAGATGAAATTTGTAAAATGTATATATTTTCTGGCGCAATAAACACAATCATTTTCATTTATTAGTAATAGTATATTTTCACCAGATTCTGGTGGAACATTCTTTTTGAGTGACGATTTATTCACCATGTTATAATGTAAGATATCTGGATGCTATAATTTTCCATTCCCATCTGAACATCCAACATATATGTCACTTCAATGTAAATTTTCTTTAATGCTCTTTAAAATGTCTCCAATTTCTATACCAATCATATAATATTTCCTTACGTAATGTCCCAAAATGTAATTGATGCTGTATTAGGCAATCATCTTGAAATAGACCATGCCTCCATGACCAGTCTCATTGGAACATGTTTCATATTCTGTAACTTGCCTTGGTGAAGAGGCTGGCAGAGTTTGAATGGAGTAATACCTAATGGAGGTCAAATAGACCCAATTTGAACTGCGGGGGACAATCTACTGTGGAAAAAATTCCTCCTCAATATCTTCTCTTGAACATTTTTCATGTCCCTCAATTTGCCTCAGTGAGGTTGTGAGGTCCTCCGCCATTTGAAGATCAGTCATTATATTTGTTACCAAAAATGTATTTGTTTTCTATATATTTATTTGGTTGTACCTGTCCTCGAACAGCACATGGCCTTGATAGTGGTACACGGGTGAAAGAAGGAAAAGAGTTGGCTCGCACTTGTTTTATGGAACCATCCCAGCATTCGCCTAAAGTTATTTCGGAAAACTGAAATCAGGATGGCTGGAGCTGGGGTTCGAAACCAGATCCTCTCAAACGTGAGGCAAGTGTTTTACCATTGCTCCACCATGCTCAGTTAAATAGTTTTTATTCAATAATCTACCTTCTGAAACTTTCTTGTTGGAATAGTATGTTCTTAAACTAGTTTCAGTGAAGAGGTGAAGTTGTTTGTCATCTTGGTGTTTATAAATTTATTTTAAAAGTACTGGTGTTTATATTTCCTATTAATAATTTTAAAACAATTCAACACTTAAAAATATGTATAGTAAAAATATGTATTCATTCGACAATTATACCATGCAAAAGGTCCAACATTGATCCCAAGTACACTTCATAAAAAAAAGTAAACAATAAAGAACTATATTTCTGTCACCAAGCAGCTGATATGATTTTGATTTCCATGTATCTTTAGTTTGTGCTCCTAGCTTTCCTCATTTGCCAATCAACAACTCCCACCCCTACCCCTCAAGCCTACTCCACTCCTCGTTACATCACTCCCTTTTAATAAACCCAGTGATAAATGTTCACATTATTAATGCTAAAAAAAGCATATTGAAAATATAGTACAAATAATAAACAACCCTGAAAATTTTTAAATTTTGTATTACAATCTCAGCTTCTGCTCTGAATATTAAATTTTTTCATAAAACACACCACCTGCACATATCTTCAAAAATATATTGATTAATATTGTCACGTTGATTTGATCAGTTCCGACTACCACGTCTCTTAAAACACCAAATATCCACCTCCACCACGAGCTATAAAAAGAAAATATCGGCACATAAACTAGAAGAGACCTAATTTATTTCAAGGGGTTAGCTCGCGACCCCAATTTACGACCAAATAAAAACAACTCTCCGGGGCTGTAGCCACAAAATCGCAAAACACGGTACCAAAATCTAGGTAACTGTGGTGAGCTTCTGTGACATGCAAAAAAAAACTAAATTAAATTTAATTGACCAAACACTAAGACCTATCCTGAAGTTCCTAACGTCCTCGGCTGTTTTAACGATAGGCTAGCATAAATAATTAAACGAGAAAACACAACTCGAGCCTGAAAACAAATATATTTGTAACACAACAAGGGTCTTAATCATTAAGTAAATAAATGAAAAGAAAATTATTCGTCAACACACGACTCTATTTAATTTTCAACACGACTTCAGTTACAACAAACAATAATCTTGCTTCGAAAATAAAATGTAAACTTTCGACAAAAAAGAATAATTGGGTTCAAACACCCACTTTAACATGACTGTGTAAACACCAAACAAAAAAAAACAATCTTAAAGACCAGAGACTGGTATCTTGACAGAAAAAGAAGGTGCAGATAGCAAGCAAAACAATATTTATAAATTTAAAGTACTTTTTAAAGATTACCTTGGTCTGTGACAAAAATATACGAAATGTGAATTTCCTTTAACTAAAATAATAGAGACTTCAAAACCTAATCAAAGTACGAAATGAATAAATATTCTCTCGGTGAATTCTATAAGTGTACAAGAATAGTGAACGTCATTCTAAGAAAATAAAAATTTAATAATAATAATTATAATTACTTAAGATTAATTCGACGACAATAACTTTAACGACTCGGCCTAAACACTGAAAACGTCGCTGCAACTACTTACAATGAAATCTCTCGATGAGTCGGTCTGTACTTCACGGCATCCTAACGTCGACTGCCCCTAGTGGGCCGTGGATATATCTTGAAAACTACATGTTGTGCTAACTACATACTAAAAAAAAAACAACAAAGGTCTAAGACCTAACCACACTAGTATTATGTCTTCATGTTGGCGTCCTCGGCGACCTGCCTTCGAGGTTCGTACGTCGGTCTTCTTCCATGGTCAGCAAGCAACTCTCTCCCCTCACTTCTCATCACACCATGTTAAAAACCACTCCACACCACAAAAACTTACTCCACGTGGAGTCCTACTCGCTAATCAAGGATCGAATATCCTCTTAACCGACCAATCCACACCTCCATGGTGACACAACTCTGCTGACGGCAAAGCACTCGGTGCGACGTCCGTACAAGCAAAACAAAAGACTAACGACCTCCAGTGCAAGGCTTGCCAACTCCGGTCAGTGTCTCACACTAAAACTGTAGTCGCAGCTGCCCGGTATTTCGGTAACGTAGTTACTAGTAATTAAATATTTTACTACACTGAAAACTACAATGATGTTGGCAAATATTTGTTTATTTCTTCATAAAGTAGAGCATCTTGTATCTGAAATGGTTGAGGTCTGAACCATTTTGGAGAACAGAAATTTTCAAATAACAGGAGTTCATTGTTGGAGTTGATAGTTAAGATTATCTAACAGCGTTTTTATAGTTCGCAACAGTCCGCTTTAACAAGTTAATGTTTTCTGTCAGAATGTACAAACAAAGGGTATTAAAATATTAATTTGAACAAATCACCACAATGCTGAAAGGTCAAAAATGTTGAACTTATTCTATGTCGCACTTTCCGTCTTTTGTCGTGAAAGGTTTGGAATGGGTACGGTGTCAACAGGCGATAGCTGCAGCCAGTGTGCAGTGACCTTGCCTAGGATGTACTGGAGCTAGGTACACGACTCACAAGCGAGTGCGAGCCAACTCCAAGCATGATAAACACTAAGGCATGACATCAGACATGCATGGACATTTGGTTTTCGTTACTGACATTGTTTTGTTTCTTATGCGAAATAGTCAAAGGAAAAATATTTCTCAAGACATGGAAACTAAAAGTTGGAGGCGGCAGTATATTCTGTGTTGATAGTGCGTTCGCACGCTCATACACAAACACATGCATGCACATACACACAACATTTTTAGAACTGCTGGATGACATTATACATGTGTCCATACAGAACTTTTGATGAATAGGCGACCTTGGAATGACTTCCACTGTTTCAGGCAGTGTTTAGATTACACATACAGTCCATGGTTTATTTCATATGTGTGTTACAATAACGCATATATGAATGGAGCACACAGTGAATGAGTGTGTTAACATGTCACGGAAAAAAATAGAATCATTGTGTCTTTGCTGTTTAATCAACATTGATCCAGACGTGCTAACATCTTCACTTCCCTGCACATGAAAGCATTCAGTGAGAGCCACATCAAGATCACCACTTCTCTTTAAGAGTGCTACCTACCATGCTCTTCAAATGAGTTTCAATGTGTTCTTTAATACTTTTTTTAGTAACCTATTCCGCATGTACCCATTGTACCTATGTACAGAAAGAAAACAACACTTCCAACGTGGGCAAATGTACTTTTACGCTAATAAAAAACACTATTTCAAAACCTTCCAACGTAGTCAAAATCTGCCTTTTCAGACTGTCATACTAACCAGATGTATGCGAAACTCAAAAGAGTGCACTGAACTTTTCTACAGACTTAACACCAATAAAATCATATGGTCACAACTTAAATTGTCCCATTTTTAAAAATGAATTGGTGTAAATCTTACATGCTAGTTCAGTGCTTGGCCCGTAGCAGGGTATATTAATTTAAATCAATATGAACTGAAACACGATTTAAATCAAGTGATCTTTGAAATAACTGTGCAATGGGAGTTCATGACTAGATTCAGTTTCTTGGACGTACTCCATTGCAAAATTCAAGTGATTTATTTAAATAAATCAGTGATTTAAATCAAATGTTCCATTTTATATTGATAACTGTTTAATTTTTCTGACAGTAATTAATTTCATGTAAGGAGATGAAAATGTGCAATTATTAGACTACGCCAACATAATGCAAAAAAAAACCTCTTCTATGGGTTGATTATTTTTTCTAAACAATCTTTTTTACAAGGAGTGAATATAAAAATCATAAAAATAACTTCTTGAATTAGAATCTAGTTTTTATTTGACATCAACTTGTGTAATTTTAACATTAAGTTTAAACATGGTCATTGTAAAGAAGTAATAATATTCATCCTGTAACATTTTTCTCCACAATGCAACCACCACTTACATGCTCTGCAGTTGTTATAATTTTTTTTTTGGCAATATGTAATTGGTAGTTTTACTATGACAGTAAAAGTATGTCATTGACTCTGAATGTACACACTCACAAACATACCCAAATAATAATGACAATGAGTAATTATTACATGATAATTATGATTTACTGACATGACACTTTGTTGAATATTTTTCAGTTCAATTCCAGTAACATTACAAAAAATTTAAGCAAAATAACAGCTCTTGAATGTATCTTCCATAACATTATCCATTTTGATAAGAAAAATTATGCCCTCATATCTAACTAAAAATTAGTTTTTGCTTAAACTACCAAATTTAAAAAAAAATATTTATTTACCCTATTAACACAAAATTTACAAAAAAAATATCTTACTTATTTAACACTTTAAACAAAAACACAAGTTTTGCAGCTTTTTCTGTGCCAAACAGTTCCTTAACAAAGCCATTGGACACTTCGTTGGATTTCCGAAAAGGTGACATGCTTCTAAAAAATTAAAAGATTAAATAAATGTTCTGTAAAAATATATTTTTAACGACTTGGTGCAGCTAGGCACGATCTACCATGAAGTTCAACTCGTTCTGACAGATTTAAATCATGCCTATTTGTATGAAAGGAATAACAAGAGAATGTATAGTAATTGCTTGATATTAAAGCACCTGTAGAAAACTACAGTGCTTAGAATACATGACTAATTATTGTTTAAGAGAAAATTATTTTAAAAAATTGTATTTAAATAAAAAAATTGGATTTTAATAAAAAAAATCTGATTAATTTAAACTTTTTTTTAAATCATGATTTTTAAAAACCCTGGCTCATGGTGAAGTGACATTTGATGCGTGCTACATCTCTCAAACTTCTCTTTTATGGATAGAACTTTTCCTTTGGTACCGCTTGACTCCTCGTCGCCAACACCCTTTGTTTGTTGGGAATTTGTCTTGTTTTCTGCCTTTTTCGTTTCAGTTTGTTTGATTTGGTTCAGTTTACTGTTTCTGTCGGCCAAGGTATGTTTAGCTTCCATTTGTTTGTTAGGAATTTGTCTTCGGAGATTTTGCCGTGCCTGGTTGAATGGTGCGTGTGTTGGTAGTGTCTTTGGGGCATCTGAGTCGCTCCTTCTGTCGGGTCTATCCGTCTAACGGCCGTGGAGGGGCGGCCTTGTTTGTAGGGGAGTCTCAGGGGTTTCGGTTGGTAGAATGATAAGGGAGGGGGCGGCGACAGTGCTTGCTTGGTAGGCGAAGAGGCGAACGGAGCTCAGTCTTGCAAGGCGAGTGGGACGAGGAGGTAGCAGATGAAGTTCACGATCAGTTGGGTGTGGCCCGATGAAGTTTCAGTGTCAATGGTCGACGACTCGGAGGGAACCTTCTTCCGTTAGGTAAGTGTGATTGCCCGTTCTGTTTTTCGGCTAAACAAGGCGAATGGAAGACCCAATCACAGCTCAGGTATGCGGCTGATGGCTGGTGGTTGTGGTGATCACGAGGTGGCCGTTTTCCCTTTTTGAGGAGATACTGGATCATTTGATGATAGTGTCTCTCTGATAAACAGTTTTGGATGTCGAGGAGTTTGTCTCATGATGAGTTCAGAGCCGTTTTAAAACATTGCGGTTTGCAACTTCGAAGAGATGGGAAAAGCACTGTCCAAGTCGAGAAGGGAAGCAAAGAGCTAATGTTTTGGGAGTGACAGCACTGCAATTGGAAGGTTGAGGGTCGTTAAAACCTGCGGGTACACCATTTAACCTGTTTGATGAGTGCCATATTTATATATTTGAATCATATGTAACTCTGGTTCAGAGGTGTACATGGTGTGTGGGCTTTGCCTTTATATAAGTGCGTTTATAATATGTATGTAAAATAAAGCACAGGAAGGAATGAAGAGTGTTGTGTGTGGCGAGGGCCCTTTTGGAATATTTTACACGAAAAGTCCTTTTGTAAAGTTTGAATGTTGTTTGAAATTTAGTGTCAAAAAGTGTACGTTTGGCTTTGTACCACAAATTGTTGTGAAATTATGCTGAGAGAGGAGCGATGTAGAATATTGTTATTGAATATATGGATTTAAACCTAAAAAGTGCGTATTGTTTTCTCATTGAGTAATTGCATTCCTGTTGTGGTTGCCTTGAGCATAAATAATAACATATGTTACTTGCCTTTTGGGTGGATGTGGCTCTTAAGAGCATCATTGGTGAATCTGGGCCTTTGGTGGCAGGCCTTAGTAGTTGGTTCAATACTGCCCCCATTTGATTTAATTAACCTTTGTTTTTTACATCATAACCTTGAAGATCTTTGATGGTTTGGGAAATTTGTCCATAAAAACTATTATGACACAATTCATTACAAACACTCCCAATGGAACATTGCTCAAATTTTTACAAAATTATGTTACCAATCAGAGTTATTAAGGAAGAATTATTGATTGGTCAGAAGTTGAATGTCTGAACATGAGTGATACTATATAGGTGATTCGGAATAATGTGAGTATTCATAAAAGCCCTGATTAATTACTATTTTTTGGTAGTTTATATCTTTCCACGGAATGTAAACATAAATATTGTCACGTGCTTTTATTTACATGGTCGTGCAATGTTTACAATTACATTAAAACTGCTCCGATAAATTTTATCTACAATATCTACTCATTAAATGCTTGGGGACTAAATATAAGATATAATAAAAAATAATCTTAGTTATAAATACCTGCAAGTTAACGTCTTATAATACTGGTTTCTGTCCATCAACTAATTGATACAACATGCACAATTGCTGTTACGAATCTCGTAAATGCAGGCATAGTTTACTTGAATTTGTAACTCAAAATCCGCCACTAAAAACACACATGACACATGCAATTCAAGAATTCATGTTTCATTCAGTTCCACTGCCACGAACAAAGATGACGCACTTAACAGAAACAATAAATAATGTATTTTTCTCAATATGTGAAATAAAAAGTATGTTTATCTAGGCTGGCAAACAAAGTAATTTACAATACTTTTGAATGTGTATATACATACAACGGACAAACATACGCAAGTGATGCAACTTGGCAAAGCGGTGAAAATCTAACTCTGATGCCACCTGTCGGTGAAATTTTTAACTGTCCTAAGCGCGGAGCAAGTGGTAATGTGCAAGATGACCGGTGGCCACGGCGATAGTGACAAATTCTTCTAGCTCCAATTAAATGTAATTATACTGTAAGTAGAAATGTCAATAAGATCACAAATAAATATTATGAAGTATATTGAAAACAGAAAGGTAGATTTCATCTCATGTTGCATTCAAATTGGAAAATACACTGAACTACATGCAATGAATTGCTACCAACCATGCAAGTAGTAAAGTAACTATTGCTAATGGTGAAATGTGCAGTAACTGCTAGTGATTTTTTTTTAAAGGTTCAATGTTTAGTTATCACTTTATCCCGAATGACGTAAAATTAAGTCATACTTAATCTTCTGCAATCACAATCTTAAATTCTTGAAATTCTTAAAAATACTGCTCAATTCACAACTTTGTAATGTTTATAAGTTAATTTTCTTTGTTTGTTGACTTCAATAACTGTATTTACTGGACTAATGCTTTGTCTTTATAGTGTAACAAGTAACAAAATAAAAACAATATGTCTGATCCCACAGATTTGGCATATGCATACCATACTCACTGACTTACCACATAGCCTTTGATCCTAGCACTCGCAGTGTCACTTTTGAATACCATTGCACAAATGCAATGTCACCTACATCACTTGCACACATATACAACCATCTATGCAATTAGTACTGTTAACTCCAACAAATAACACAGCTATTTTCACTAAATATTTAAAATTCTGCAACCCTGTTCAAATTCAAATATCAAAGTTGAAATTAATAGTTAACTGGCATATAAGTGCACATAATGTATAAAAAGGAGATATTTATCATAGGTCCCACCAGAACAAACATTGAAGAAATAGAAAATTTTTACAAAATAACTGAGTCAAATTTTAGGCTTCAAAATTTTCACACATAAAGATAAGCATCATGACTACTTGAAATAAAAAAATCATTCACCATATATTATTCTTACCATAAAAAAGTGTACCCTAAAAGTGAATTTTGTGTGCTCAAGATATAAACAATGGTTTTTGTTTGAAATGCCTATGTCAAACCATTGTTGAGATGTTATGTTTCTCGCATATGTCTGCAAATGCAGAAATTACTCCTCGTCACATTACGAAAATGGTCACCATTCGCGAAAGGTTTAGTTAAAAAATTTAATATCATTTGTAAAATTCAAGCAACTAAACAATTTAATTTTGGACCTATTCATATGGAATGATCTACCAGAGAATAATATCTCTAGCTAGTGATAAAAGGAGTTCCTACAACACAATGTGTCTTACAGGTGTATACATTTTTTCTAAATAATTAGTTATTTTTATCGCAGTTTCACTGTAGTGACGCAATACAATGTTGTGGCTGTTGTAGTTCCTCGCACAAATTACTGTATAACATTTTATCTGTCGGGTCACCAGTTATAACATAATGCGTGATATGAATAAAAATGGGATGTAACTAGGTCTTGCACATTTTGAGATGTATCCAGGGGGGCGATTAAATATCGCTTTTGAGAGGTGCAGCGCAAATTTTGCACTTGCGCTGCGTTGCTTTGGTATTAAATATACAAATACGCAGGTGCAAGTGGTCACGTGATGGCGCAAAGTGCCTGAAAATCTGCGACTAGCAAATGGCTCGACGCAAGTATATCTGTGCCCTTCGCGCATGCGCATTGGACAATTTTCGGGATTGTGAAAGTGAATTAACATAAAAGTTGGATATCTTTATCTGTATCCAATGTTCTATGAACTTTAATTATTTACGTTTTCGTGTACACATTGCACGATTTCAGCTTTTAATAGTTACGAAGTACAGAAGAAATACGAAACTGAAATGTTTTTTACTAAAGAAGCAATTAAAAATTGGCAACGATTTATCCTTTCCCCGGAATATATTTTAAGGGTATTTTTCCGTGGCACACGAGAAAATAGAGTTGCGTTTGTGACGAGGTTATGTGTACTGTTAAAAATTTTGCTTAAAACTTTAATGCAAGTGATAATGTAAATAAATAGCGAATATGTTTTGCAAGTACCTGTTTGGCTAATTGCTTAGAACAGTGACATGACCTCTCTATTTTCCTTGCTTGGATGGGGTGTTTCAACATCACATCTTTCTTGCCGACTTGTTTCCACATTACACGTGCTTTATATTTAAGAGTGATTCTGTTCGTATTCTCTTTATTTCATAAAACGGGAGGGCTATCATTTTAGTTTTAAGTCTTTCGTGAGACTTGTTGTCTACACATATCACACTGTTATCTCGGTGAACATTGAACTTACAATCACTTAGACCTAATTAAATTTATTGCATTACAGTTCTACGAAAGCCACTCATATTCACTACACATTAGCAATGAATTATTTAGAAATAATCAACGTATCACGATTTACGACTCACTGAAAGACGAATGTCACATAATAGCCCATTAGGTAGTAGGCCTACACTCACAAATACCATGCCACACAAGTTAAAATAACTTACGTGAATTTAAAAACTTGTCCACTCAAATTAATATCAGTACAAATATAAAATGTATACATAGTTTTTGCTCTAATCGTGTCACACGTCTATCACTTTAGGCACTTTATTTTCCGTTAGCAACATGAAGTATGTAAAAGCTGGTTACAGACGAAAACCACTCTGAAGTGTTCCAATTGTGTTTAAAAAATGCTGCTCTCCATAAATAAAGCACTTAATTATTCACGAACACAAAAATGAACACACGCATCCTCTACACTGAAAGAACCACGACATTATGGAAATTTACTTTTACACTTCAAAACACAACTACGACATATACACTTGTAATGAAAACTTTGTAACAATTTTCCTTCATAATTTGATATGAACCTATACTTCTTACATCCTTGTTTAATCACGAGAAGGCTACAATATTTGAGGTTACGAAAAATTTAACCAAAACATTACTTTTAGCACGAGAAATGATCACTGCTACATGGAAGCTATATCTGCATGTAAGCACGTGGGAGTGCAGACAGCTTTTGCCGTTCATGTGGCAGTGAGAATGATGGTACAAATTTTCTGATTGGCTTGTGTAAATAGGAGAGGGGAGGCAGTTGCGCCGAGCCAAAATAGGCTCCGCCCCTTGCGTATTGCGTATTCGAGTATATTTAATTCCAACTACGACCCGAGGTGCAGGTGCAGAGCAGATTTCCTTGCGTTGCGCTGCGTCGGTGCAAAACGCAAGTGGTGATATTTAATCGGCCCCCAGGTTTGAAGTGAATAAAAGTTGTAAACTCCAGTATACTAAATGTATCTAGACATTTCCAAACGGGCTACACATAATATGTGAATAAAGATTAGGACATAACTTATCGCATGCCAAGCATGACAACACATATAATGAATCCTTTGAAAATGGGGCGAAGCCTTACGTGGCTCCACAACAACAGATGGAATCTTTTTCTTTTGGTTACACAGTTACCCTACTCGCCTTTACTTTAAAGTTTCCTTTGTGACACTTTAGGACCTAAACTCTAATTTTACTTTATGATACCGTGAATTTTGATAAAGTAGGTGAAAATGTTCAGACACAGTTTTTGATGAAACCAAAACAATCATGCAAAAGGAAAAAATTTACTCATATTCTCGATTTATTCAAATGTCTAAATTCTCCTTAAAACAAATTTTACAGTTTTTCCACAACATTACCATACATGGAATTACTTGCTCTGGGCATTCAGGAACTGACACAGGGCCGCAACCAGAGTCTATGTCACCCGGGGCAGATACGAATTATGACGCCCCCCTCCCCTTTCAATTACACATACTACTCCAATAAAAAAAGGGGGGATCTGGGGGTCATCCCCCGGAAAAATTTGTATTTCAAGGTGCAAAATGGTGCTATTTTTTAAAGCATTTTTCATACCTAAAAATTAACTAATCCACTGAGTCAAGATAAGCATATTTAAAGATATTTGTTTCAGTGAAGTACAGAAAGTTATCGTAACCAAACTTACAGTCTCGGCTGTTCTAAATAAGTGTTACTTGAATTCCTGTTCAATAACTTACAAAATTAATTTTGACTAATGTGAACTCAGAGGAAAAAATAATAACTATATAATAATATGTATCTGTGTAAATTGCTTTAGACAATGAATTTTTATCAGGATATGTAGCTTAAAATAAGCAGTTGCCATTTAATTTCAAAAATACTAAAAAAATCGCCTAAATAAATAACGACAACTCTCAAGAATGGCATTTTAGTGACAAGTTGGCCAACAGTATCTGTTTAAACAGATTATTTATTATTTTGGGCAAAATATGTAGGCGTTAATACGTTACACCTAACCAAAACTACGCCGCGAGACAGACAAAAATGAAGCGAGCTGTGACATAACTCCGCTTGCCCGGTCGAGCCGCGGCTAACATTACCTACCCATGATGCAGGCGCGCTTAAATCTTCCTAACCAATCCGGAATGCAAAACATGAAATGAGTTACACTAAGAACTCAGGCATTTTGCATTGCATGTAGTTGTCATGGGATACTATCCATACGTTTTTGTTTTAACAGGAGAGAAAAGTTTGGTCTGCCATTAAGTACGAAAACAATGAGTGCCATGAAGTGTTTATAACTGTTATAGAACGAGATACGTTTTGGCACAAAATAAAGAAGGTGCATCAGAAGCGAACTAGCGTGTCAGTATCTTTGATGTAGACGAACTCAAGCGTTGATTACCTAGAAAAGTCCGCCATTTTCTTAGTTCGCTTCTGATATACCTTGTTTATTCCGTGGTTTTGGATAGTAAAAATTAAGATACTGTCTATAAAAAATATATATATATAAATAACAAATTTTGTGCAGCGTATGGCCACATCTGCATTTTGTTATATATTTTAGATAACACAATCATTTCGCACTCTTAGGAATCCAAGGAATACAGTTATATTATCAATAATTAATTGCAATTTATCTTCGTCAGCTGTTGAGACCTCGCTAAAATTGTGAAATTGCCGTTAACTCTCTTCGATTCGCCAGTAAAACTATACTCAATACTGGACAATGTGTGGCAACAATGATGCAATTAGGAGGGTTGCAAGGCATCGAGCGAACTGGACAGCTCATCCTGTCGTTACCAATAGTAACTGCTAGCGAGTTCTTTGGATTTAGTTCGAAGGACTTTTTAAAATGCTCTGTTATAGAAAAGCTGCATTGTGCAAACAACAAAAATACTGACAACCAAAATCGTAATTTAGCAAGTTTATTCCATAATTATCATCTAACTAGTCATTGAACTATACAGGAAATTGCATACACTTAACATACCTTAGATGCATCTCAGTCAACTATGACGACATGAAAGACGACAGATGTGCAGTTTTATCTCGTTCCGTGACTTTCTTTCTGTATTCTGCTCCCGAAGGTTTCTTTGACATTCTAAGCGGACAATTTCTCTAAGCTTATTTACTACAAAAAATATCAGTCGCGCCCGCAAACAACACAACCAACTGTAGCCACTGTCTTAATATTTAAGCTATAGACACAACACGCCACGCCGAACATTGCCAACGTGGGAAGAGCTCTGTTTTGCTGCTCTCTGTGTCTACATTATTCGTATAAAGGATTCGCCACCACTTTTTTTGGTTGAAAACAGCTTCAGATTTTTGCTCCTTGCACTTTAAAACAAACATGACGTTATATTCTACATTTAAGCACTCCTGGCATGAAAATTTAAAAACGTGTTACCTGTAACCAATCTCAGTCGTAGAAATTACAATGGAAGCAATTTCGGCGCCCCCCACAGCTTGGCGCCCGGAGCACATGCCCCTCTTGCTCCCCCCTAGTTGCGGCCCTGAACTGACAGATTAAAAGCAGACTGAACACCATCTTGAAGAAAAACTGGAGACAGTAAATTTAGTACTGAAAATGTCCAAACAAAAAAGGCAATATTACAATAAACAAACAAATAATACAGGGTGGTGAAAACCTGACCCCAGGCACCCTATAAGTAACATGCACAGATGGAAAAAAATTTTTTGTAGAGTTCAGAATGTTCGAAACGAGGCTTTAGAGAAAAACGACCCGCTGGCGCTGTCTACGCATGTTAAACTGTCACTCCCAAACTCACATATCAATAAAATTTTGGGCTCCTACCCCACCGATACTACTTCGTTACGTCACCTTCAAAATAAATACACAGACCGGGGCTATACCCCAGTTGCATCTGAACATCCCGGAAAACTGAGGAACAAATGATAAAGGTCTACGTGCATCGCTGCTCGCGTCCTCTTGCCTTGACCTTCACGTGGCACGTTCCTATTGGCTACACAAAACACAAACAATCCTCTAAAGACTTATTGAGATTCATACATCTTGGTGATTGGGCACCTGTATAATACTCTTACAAACAAGGAAAAAAAACATGCCTTTTACTACCCAGCCACAACTGGATGATAAAAAAAAATAAAAAATCTGCTTTCTTCCCAGTTGAGTTCTGAGCCCCCAAATGTAACTCAACAGATACCCACATACATAAATAACTTAAGATAATGAATTAAATTAGTTTCTTGAGATGAAATATTACTACAGAAAATAATACAATTGTTAAAATTAGTATCTATGTATACATATGAAAATTAAAATGTAATAAGGTAACTGCACCGGTAATCGTCAGTGTACCTATAATCGTCATTTCAAAATAAAATTGCAATATTACGATTAAGAACGATAGTTTTGGTGAGCCAAACATCTTAGTAACTGCAGCTATTTGTCTTTGTTTTCGTTACTGCAAAATACTTCGGAACACGGCCTACAGCAACAATAGACAACTATTTTTGAACAGTCGTGTGCAGTTAATGAGTGCCGTGTATTGCTGATGACTTTCGTTAAAGAGGTAAGTGATTGTTGTTTAAATACATAGATACTAAAATTTGTAATTTTTAATGTTTGTTGTACTATGCTTTTTGGAGATAATTAAACATGCCATTTAATGTCATGAATGTCGTGATAGTACATTTAGGCAGGAAATAAATGGTATTGCAATTACTGGTTTATTAATAATAGTTCATCATCATTGGTGCTGAATACTGGCACATTTATTTTATTTCATATATTGGTAAGTAGATGAGCCCTAAATACATTAAGAAAGATGCAGAATTAACAATATTTGTGACATTTTTGTAGAGTGCTCTGGAGCAGTATTCGTCACAGATGACGATCACTGGTGGAAATAAATGACGAAAACTGGGTCTCTATTAGCAAAAAGTGCTAAAACCAATTGCTTACAGATTACACAAATAATAACCTGATACCTAAACATTACAAGTTGTACAGCATACAAATCATCACTGATTCTAATGCTGACTCAATACTTTGCAAAACCACTTTGTTTTAAGTTTTAAGTTTGATTGTAAGTTAAGTAAACATAATAATTCACATCATTTCAGAACTCATTTTTCACAATAGCAGCAATGGTTTCAATTCTTGCACATTCATGCTATTCTTACGAAATAAAATGCCCCTGTTGTGTAGAAGTTCCCATACAGGAAAAAAGAGCAACCCGATAAAACTACTTTTGCAATTATTTTTTAGCAAATATTTTTCAATGGTGTAGTCTCTAGAACGTGTGTTATGGTTATATGATTACTGCATTATAAATAGGTTACCAGAAACACATCAGACTAGTGCACACAGCTCACAAAGTTTCAGAAATTATTTTCTAGAAATTCACACATATTAACATAAAATTGACGTTTACAAATTTATGTACCATGCCTTATTTTTAAGTGTCCAGTTCTGTTTACTTATTTATTTATTTATTTATTTAATGGCTTTGTTGTGGTGAAGTTAAGGCTTTCACCTTCTCTTACACTTAACCACATTTTATACAATTAAAATCATACATGTGTGACAAACAAAATTAAAACTATAACTACAAGAAACACTTATATACAAAATTAATGTAGCAAAAATGATTCATTGATTTAGCCAGATGCACTAAAATTTTAAACTGATTTTACATATAAATGAATACCGCAAGTATAGAAAAACAAAGTTAAATATTTGTAGTGAAACTATAAATACACCATTAGGTGTTTAAAAAATATTACAATTTTGTGTATGCTATCAAAATATTCATGTATAACACCATAGCTATAGTCTTATCTTGCGGGAGTTAATGTGCTTCTGTATAACAGCATTACAGTATACAATAAATTAATTGTTGATAAGAGAAAAATTATGTCATGTGATATACATTTGTATGTTCATATACGAACTGGTTAAGAAACTGCATGTCTAATAAGCTTTAAATTTGAACTAATTTTAAATTCTAAACATATAAAATATACCTAAAGAATACTAGTACAAATACATAGTAGCACCACACCTCTACTCCACGAGATATTTAGTTTGTAACAAATATGATTTTAAATAGCGTTTGAAACTGCTTAGGTTTAAGCATGTCTTTAATTCACTGGGAAAATCATTCCAAAACCGAGCACCAGACACTGTTAGAGATTGGGAGAAAAATTTAGTTTTATGTTTAGGTACCATGAGTAGCAATGTTTCGCCGGAACGTGTGTGGTGATTATGATTTACACTGAGTGACTGGAATCTGTCAAGATGATATTTAGGACTTCTGGTAGTAAGAGTCTTCTTAAGTATGAACTGCGAGTGCAACCTACGCTTTTCTTCCAGTTCGAGCCACTTGAGATTTTTGTAGTAGTGGCTGATATGGTCTCGAGGTTTCAAGTTAAATATATAACGCACACAGGTGTTTTGTAATCGCTGTAGTCTTACAACTAGTTCACATGTTACAGCACTGTACACAACATCGCAGTAATCAATAATAGGGAAAATAAGTCACTGTACAATTAGTTTTTTCGTCTCTACTGGAAGAAAGTTTTTCATGCGCTTAAGAGAGTGTAAAGATGCAAATACATTCCTGCAAATTTTATTGACATGATCTGTCCAAGTAAGAAATTCATTAATTTTAATGCCTAGATTATTTACTGTTTTGGTCATAGCAATTTGTTGGTCTCATACGAAGACCGTGTTGATATTGAGTGAAGAGATAGTACTTTTCAGTTTTTTTGATCCATTATAGTGTACTGAGTCTTAGTGGCATTTATTTGCAGCCCATTATTTTTGGACCAACGAACAACATTGCACAGATCAGTATTAACTTGATCAATGCTTGCGTTCAGTTTACTCGGTACATCACTTATATATATTTGGAAGTCGTCAGCATACAAATGGTAATTCACATTCTCCAAACACTCTGGCAAATCATTTATGAACATAGAAAACAAAAGTGGTCCAAGTACTCAGCCCTGGGGAACACCACATGGTACACTGCACCAACTAGAAAAAGAATGGTCTAATTTAATGCATTGTTTACGTTCCATTAGATATGATCTGAACCAATTCACTGCATCGACGGATAGATGGAAGAATGAATACAATTCATTTAAAAGTAACTTATGAACTACAGTGTTAAATGCCTTACTGAAATCGAGAAGTATTAGTTCAGTTAGTTTTCTATCGTCCATATTTTTCCTTATATCATCTGTGATATTTATTAAGGCTGTAGTCGTGCTATGATTACTCCGAAAACCAGACTCAAGTGGAGATAGAAGGTCATTTCTATTTATATAACCATAGAGTTGTTTGTGTACTATGCACTCAAGCGCTTTAGATAATGCTGGTAATATACTTATCGGCCTATAGTGTTTGACATACTAGGGGACTTGACTTTAGGAATTGGTGTGGAAAAACCCCAGTTATTAGAGAGGTATTGAATATATCTGTTATTGGACTAATAACAAATTGTAAAACTTTTTTAAGAATGTTATTGGGATGTTGTCTGGGCCTACAGCTTTAGATGTAATTCGGTTAATTGCGCGTACAACTTCATTTATCGTTACGTTATGGAACGTAAACTTTTTGTTATGATATGAGGTATCTACCGAATTTTCTTCCTCGAACTTAGAGTCGGCATACGTTAAGTTTATCTTGTTTGGTACTTCAACAAAAATGAGCGTTAAGTTCTTCTAACGGCACATCTGGTAGCTCACTTATTCTTGGTTTACAGCCGACACCCAAAGTTCTAAGGCTTTGCCACAAAACTCTAGATGACGATGCAGCTGATATCAAATTTTCAGTGTATTCTAATTTTGCTTTCCTGACAGCATGTGTGCACCTATTCCGCAGTTGCCTATAATTCTCGAATAACTCCGCAGCCAGTTTATCAGAATTTTTGCGAGCACATTTAAATGAACGATACACAGAGTTACGTTTGCACATAAGTTCTTTTATTGTGTTAGTAATCCACAGGCAGGTGGTCGCTTTACACATTTAGTTACTAGTGGCATGTGCTTACCCATTAGACTCATAATGAAGGAGTTCAAGTAATCTACTTTTTTATTTATGTTTTGGGTTTGGTATATATAGTGCCATGGCAAGGACGATGCGTCAGAGAATAATAGTTCTTCATTAAGTTTACGGTAATTTCTAAATGTTGTTTGGTTAGCATTGGTTTTATTATGCTTGACATCAAAATATATATAAATTATACCGTGGTGAGAAATGCCAGGAGCAGCTATTTGTCCGCTTGTAACAATTTTGTCTTTGCCAGATGTGAATATTAGATCAAGCCAGGATTCCGAATGTGTAGTGTAATATGTTGGTGACAGATTGCATAACGTAAGATTACAGGAAGTGAACATACCGTGCAATCTTCGGCTGTCGCTTGACTCACATTTAAAATCGGTATTAAAGTCTCCCATGACAATTACATTTTCATAGCGGTATCTTAGTGCCATTAGATCTGTCTCAAATCTTAAAATATCCGTAACTTTACGAGGTTTATATACGACTGACAGCAAGACTTTGACAGAAGAGAGAGCCACTTCTACAAACAGGTATTCGGCAGATGCACTGTAAGGAGATGGGGAAGATGATATTATTTTAGCTCTAATATAATTCGTAATGTAAACTGCTACCCCTCCACCTCTTTTATTTTCTCGATCGTTGCGATAGAGTTTGTAACCCTCAAGTGAAACAATACTATCAGGTAGTGTGGGTACCAGCCAGGTTTCTGAAACTAAAATACAGTGCAGCATCAGAGGAGCTACGATTGCCTCTAGTTCATGTTTGTGAGCTACTAAGCTTTGAGCATTCACGTGAATCACTTTCAAGGTCTCGGGGTAGCAGTTTAGTAAACCTGCAAGCAGATGACCTGTAGGGGGGCTATTCATTCTTGCCTGGGGAGAGAGCGGGGGTGAGGAAGATGGAGGGTCTTCATTGTCGCTAGCGGTTGCTAAGCACAGTTCCTGCAACAAGGGTGCGACTGGACTCAGGGGTACCAACTGTGTTTCTAACGGGAGAGATCTGACCATAGGAAAAAAGACAGCGTTGTTTTGTACTCAACATCCGCGGAAAAAGCGGAATGATGCAACACAGTAAGTGCCAACGAGGAACATACACATAATAAAAACTGATTTGAAAAAAACACTACTCTACAAAACTCAAATATGACGAACTTCTTAAAATAATCTAACCTAATAACACTAACTAAATTTTTATTTGATAATATCATATAAATAACACATAGTTATAACAAAAACTCCTGACTCTGCTGTTAAATCAATTGTCTTAGTTCCCTGCTTGTTGAAATGTACTCTCTGCGGCCATTTTCTCTTAGAATAACTATTTTACCATCATATGTCCAGCATTGTTTCGCTGCCGCTCAACAGTGAGAGATTCTGTTACAAGAATAGGAGTGTTTTTAAGCGCTCGCTTTGCACGAAACACTTGTTGCCGTTGTTTGTACGTCACAAACTTGACTATGATAGGCCGAGCACCCTCACGCACAACATCTGCGACAGCCCTCTTCGGTTTCCCAATCCGATGAGTGCGATCTATGTCTGCATTGTGAAGGTTAATATTAAGTTTAGTGTTAATAATGTCGAGCACCAAATCTGCGGTGTTTTCCCCAGGAGTTTCTTTCACCCCGTGCACGAGTAAGCAATTTCTCCTGCTGTACTGCTCAAGTTCATCTACTCGCTCACCTTGTGTACTTACAGTCTCCTTGACAGCCTGCAGCTCCTGACGCAGTCCTCTTAGTTCCTCTTTGAAACTGCTGGTGAATTCAGCAAGATCGTTGCTGAGGTTCACCAGAGCAGTCTTGCGTGTGTCGACATCCACGGGCTGCGCGCTGGGCAGGGTTTCGAAGCGCCGCTCTAGGTCTCGCAGTTGTTGGCAAACCTGTTCTTCCAGGCTGTCGAGCTTCTTGCTAAAGTCTTTATTAGACATTTTGACTCGGTGCACGGAAACTTAACACTAAATATCACAAATTCCGACACGCAGATACTAAACACTAAAACATATATTCACAGGAAATATGTCCGGCTACACTTCTATAACATTATTTATATTTCAGACTGTGTTGTTCACCGTTAAAAATCTGGAAAATCAGGAGCCCTCAGTTAGCCTGCCTATCCGCGTTCCGCCATGTTTATCATGATTGTGCCAGAAACATTTACATTATCAACATTGTAATTGGGACCTTGCAGCATATTGCCTGTACATGCCATGCCAGAAATGTTATGCTGGTAACATTGAAGATGTATGCTTGCAGCACACTGTATGCTGTAAGGTAATTGGCCTACTCGCCCTATTTGTTTCCAAATTTATTTGTGATGCGTAGTTGTAGCTTTCAGAGAAATGATGAGTGGTGCAGAGGGCAATGTAGTGCGTCGAGATCACCAAGGGAAGCAACAAACGAAGGACCTGTGTTAAAATTAAGTTGCGTGAGGCCTGGACTTGACTCCTGTATGTAGGTGTAGACCACGGCAGGTGATAAAGGAGGGGAAGAGGACAGAAATATTGGTCTATATAAATTTAAGCATTGAAATTTGTTGTAAAGTAAATAAATTAAGTTTACGAGCAGTGGGCCTAACCGGTATAAATAAATAATTACTACTTAATTTGACCATTGTGTATGGTAGGTGAGAGCACTCGAGGCTAAGGAAAATGTGATTGTTCATGTTGTTGTTTACATCCCCTTTGTTCTTAGAAATGCAGATGTTAAGAAGTGCTGTGCGAAAGGAACTGATATAATTGCTACCGCCAACACTGCAAGGAAATAAAAGGAACTGAGATGACATAGTTTCAAGGGAAATGTTTTGAAACAAAAAATTGTAATATTTAATGTTGATATTTGTAATTTGCAGTTTTAAGCTGTACTCCCAATAGGAATGGATAACAGCAACACCAGTAAAATAAGGAGTGCTCTCAGTAGGTGAAGGGGAGTCTGAGTTGGCCATACAGTGGCATCTTATCTATGGGCGACTTCCGGCTGGGTCAGCGAGGGCGCTGGACCTTAGCTATTCCTTCTTAGCTGTTGTGATGTCGTAGAGGGAGGACGTGTGTGGGAGAGCGCCCATGGAAGCACATGGGTGGGATGCGAGTGTAGTATCATAGGTGCCAGGGCACATACAGTTTTGAGAAGCATGGGCCACTGGGCTTTGTAATTTAGTAACTGGTTGTAATTTGTATAAACTTAAAACTTAAAGTATAAATTTTACGGTAAGAGCCCACCGCAACCGCGTGTACAGGGTTTTGTAACCATGCTGGTAGAGTGTAATCTGAAGTTGGGATAAACATCATGCAACCTAATAGTGATATTCTCATTTATTAGTGGTAACTACCTTACTGTACACACGCCTGAGTGAGTAGTCGTGTCGTTCTTCTCTTCTTGTGCCCACAGCGATGAGTAAGAACTTGTGTCTCTACCACTGAGACCGTGACTAGCCGAGAGCAACCCTGAACCCAATTAGTTGACGAAGAGAGTAAACATGTGCGCCCGTGGAGTAGGAACTGTAAGATGTTGGAGGCACCACACTGCACATGCCAGAAACATTACATTATCAACATTGCAGTTGGGACCTTGCAGCATATTGCTTGTACATGTCATGCCAGAGATATCACAGTGGCAATGTTGCAGATGGGATCTTGCAGTGTGTTCCCTACACATTCCATAAATGTGCAACCAACAACGTGCTCATGTTGTATTCTCAGTGCTAGAGATGTACCAGCAACGTGCTGGTTACATGTAGAGAACGTTACTTTGTAACATTGCCTGCACCTATTCTGCACGTAAGTTACTTAGATCATCATTGCACATTGTAGCAATGTTAATACAATGTATGTGATGTGCAGACAACATGCATGACAAATTACTGTGTTATTAGGGTTGGGTTATTCAAAAACCAGTTTCATATTCACAGACCAAATTATAAAATTTTTAAACAGTAGCTTTTTGAAACTGTTAATGTTTGCCGAATAGTTATTAAAATCCTTAAACTGACACAATATTGTGCCAGAATAATATTTTACATTCCATAGTGTGTGAAATATCATGTTTATGCTTTGGAAATCAGTGAGGGAGTGGAATTCCTGCTGAAGGAATTGATAAGATGTAGAGGTTTGTAAAGTTAGAAAGGGTTTGGGAAGTAACTGCTACTTGTTATATTCCTTGTGTGGTCCCATGTTCACATGATTATTGTATTAATAGTGGGATCAAAGAATAGTTAATTTAAAAAGATTATTCTACTATGCTGAGAATTCTAATTTTATTTTTTTCTAGACTTCATGCCATAAATTTCCTTCATCTCCCTCTTTCACACAGTAATTGTGTCGAGTCTTAAGGGTGTGAAAAAGCAACTTAGGTAAACCTACAAAACATATGGATTTCTGCACAAGCTGTGTGTCTACATTCATAAACACTGGCATTATGTACATTACAAAATCAAACACTGGTATTATGTACATTACAACACCAAACTAATTTAAATATTTTCTAATGGCAACAAAGTACAAGGCCCTCCTGAAATAACCACTCCTTGGATGCTGTTCATTGCTTTAAGAAGGTTTCCAATAATATTACTGTTCTTTTTTAAACAACACTGACATTTTACTGTAGTTGTTTCAATATTATTGACCGAGCAAACAAACCCACTCCAATACTTACCATGTTCAAAAAGACCAAAAAAAACTCGGAAGCTCAAAAGACATGGAGTAAGTTAATGCACATGCACTCACCCAAAAGATGTGACTGGCAGGCCAGGCACATTACACTATCAATCGATACTTTGGCAGTAATATAGTTGGAATAAATATTCACAAACCTTTCAACCAATTATATAAATTAAAAAATTACATCTAAATATAGATGTGCAAGGTACACAAATACCACGCCATCACCTGACTTGAAGGTCAAAGGAAAAGCTAAGTAGTCACGAACATTACACATGTAAACAAACGGAAAACTTTGACTTAGAACTTAATAGGGTACTTAACTTTTTTAAGGTTTTATTCAATGTTTATGGTAGGATAAGTATATTAAAATTGCCAATAATCTTAAAGATAAACCACAGTCTCTGGCAAAGAAATGTCACAGAATGCCCAACAATCAATACTACACAAGAGAACAGAAGGTGGCACAAAAACACACAAAAAACAGAGGAAGCTGTTGTAAACAACCAAAAGAAAAGTGAAAGTAGTATACTATTAAATCAAGGCTGGGCTACCATATGCTCTGGCAAAGACAAATAATTATTTAAACAAATGTATAGACTCACTTACCTTAATAAACAATTGACACCAGAGAAAAATAGGCCTACATTAAATGAGAACTCTGTAATGTGTGGTTGTTCAAAATATACTTTTTTTTTCTAATTTTTATTGCAATATTAAATAATTTCTTTCGTTTTATTTAAAAAAAATTCACAAAAAACAACTGACATCGATGAATAGTCCATTGCTACTGAAATTATTTAAGCCAGAAACTTTCGGAAAGACAAGGTTAAATAATAAAATGAGTATACAATTTTTTATTATTCATACAAAGTACGTCAAAGATATATACATTCCCATAAATATAGGCCTAGTACATCCGAATCAATGATGTAATAAATTAATAAAAAACTAATTATAAGTAAATTTGATGCATCCTTTAAGCCTTATAAAATTTTTATTGCTTTAAAATTCAATATAATTATTAAAACCACAGAAAACATTATATTAAAAAAGAGATAACTTATAGATTCAAAATACAAGTTTAGTTGCAGCTTATCTGTTCAAAGTTCCACAGTTGTAGAATTCTGTTCACTGGAATGACTTCATAGTTACCAGTTGCAGCGGCAAAAAGGTGAAGAAAACGCCTCAAACTAGGCCTGAATTACTAGATGTCAGTTGAGACTACACCTCGACTCGAGAATTGAAGTAGGCATGGGTCATGAATAGGCCAGCACGTGAACCCTCACTACACAGACATAACAAAAAAATTAAAGAAGATGAAATTTTAATATAGCATAAAACTTTTATAGGAAAATTACTCACCAGACGAGGGTGAAGAGAATCACTGTGACAAAGTCACAGACGAAACAACCACAATTAATGATAAAAAAATTAGGCACTACAATTTCACTAAACTATAATATACATTTTTGCTACATTATGTAAAAAATAAGTAAATAAAGTGAACTCAAGTGCCAAGATCTTCCAAAAAGGCAGGAACACCAAGAACACTCATCTTGACAATGCGGTGGTTGATGGCAAAGTGTTAAGAGAAGTGACAAAAAACACTGCAGAGTCGTCAAACAAATGTGCATCGAAAATGATCGACAACAGTACCAAAATTTATGAAGTGCACATCGATGCACAGTAGCATGCGACAATCACATTATCAGAACTGCTAAACTACATCGAAATCACACTGTGAAATACTAATATCATGCACTGCAATGGCAGCATCACGTGGTATGAAGACAGAGGTACAAGAGAACAACAGACAGAGGAATTTGAAGCACAGTAGCTTACATCCGGCTAAGGGAAAATTAAAGCAGTAGCCTGACTTGGGTCTGCCTGAACTAATTTAACAAGAAAGTATACCTAGCTGTAATGCAAAGTGAACTTTCTGAAATATCATTAATAAATTTAAATTAATGATAACACAAATTATTGTTAACACAAAATAAACAAGTTAACATAAATGTAACAAAATTAATAAGCCAGAATTTATAAAAACGGCACATCACCCGCAAACTACAACCACTTTCACATAGAACACGTGTATGTAATTACATTATCATGCCATCTGACGTAGTGTGAGGTTGTAGAATAAGACTACATGATGATACTACAGTAGAACCCCGATTTAACGAAATGTCATGGGACCCGAAAATTTTTAATCTTAATCGATGTTTCGTTAAATCCGATTTCAACCCCCCCCCAAAATGTTAAATCCACGGGCATGTTTCGTCGGAATTTAAGGTAATTGTAAAAAGCATATTGGCCCAAAACAATAACAAAATGCAATTACCGTCAATAGGTAAGCCACAGCCGTGAAAAGAAAAAAAATTGGCGAAAAATCTTCCACTGGAACACTCGGCGAGCATGCGCATGGTGAGTTAGGCCGTCCTTGCGTGCACAATCAACACGTGAGAAGTGATGACTAACACCGCCGAGCCTTTAATACTTCTGTCTCTCTCAGGTCCGCTCTGTAGAGTATTGGCTAGACTTAAGGTTGTGTTGGCGCCCTGCCGACAGATGACTGTGCCGATTAATCGTGTCTATGGCGGGATTTCGCGGCGCGGACATTGGTGTATAGGGCACGGAAGTTGCGGGCGAGGATTGCCGATGGATTGTGAGTGATCGTTACCGACGATACGGGATGATACATTACACTGGCGACGAGGCGGTACGAATTTGACGCGTTTCGGGGGAGTACAGACGGGCGCGCAGGATACAACCAGGCCACCGCACATAACCTAACATGTCCGGGTTTCATTCTTTCGGAGAGTTCGTCCCTGGGCGGGATACATGGAAAACTTATTCCGAAAGGTTGCAATATTATTTTGTGGCCAGCTAAGTTACGGACAAGGCCGAACAGAAGGCCATATTTTTCACTGTTTGTGGAGCCGAACTTTACGACTTGGTGGCGTCGTTGTTGCTGCCACAATCAACAACAGACGTGGACATAGGGGACATCTTGCCTCGGTTATCAAATCACTTCGAGCCCAAACCAAGTGAAATCGTTGAAACTTTTAAGTTTCATAAACGTGACCAGAACGAAGGTGAAAGTATTACCGAGTACATGGCCGACCTGCGGCGATTGTCGGCACATTGCAATTTTCAAGATCTCGACCGAATGCTGAACGACAGGTTAGTTTGTGGCGTACGCGACAAAACACTGCAACATGCATTGCTGGCTAAAGATAAGCTGACTTTCCAAGTCGCCTTGGACATGGCGACAGCAGCAGAAGCAGCCAGCAGAAATGTCAATGACCTCCAGGGCAAGGTCAGCGGGGTCTCATTGAACGGGCCGTCCGAAGTAAACCAAGTTCGTGTTACCAAGCATCGACCTCCCCTCAATGCTAAGTC
>PNEQ01082536.1:57742-69784 GCA_003012365.1 Medauroidea extradentata | reverse complement strand
GAGCTTGCAGTTGTAACGTAAACAAATCCCTCGTCATCCAAGCTTTTTTGTTAGCATGGTATTTTGTAGGTAGAGTCTTAACGTTTTTGAAGCATCGTGGCTTCAAAACTCTACCAACAACAATGGGCTGCAGCTTTTCACTTGCGTCGCAGTTAGTAAACAGTAAAACCGTAAGTCTCTGTTTACTAAGCTTGCCGCCATGACATTTTTCACCATGAAAACATAATGTCTTGTTAGGCAAGACATTGAAGAACAGTCCGGTTTCGTCGGCATTGAAGATGTTGCCAGGTTCATATCCACTCACAAGCGATGGTAGGTTCTCTTTCCAATGGTCAACTGTTTGAGGGTCTACACTTTTGCTTTCCCCAGACAAAGTGTTGTACACAATATTGTTGCGTTTCTTGAAACGGTCGATCCAGCCATTTGAGGCGCTAAAATCGTCTATTCCAAGGCGGGCTGCAATGTGAAGTGCCTTCTCCCGAACCAGTTTACCGTCTACTGGTATTCCTGCCGTGCGCATGTTTAAGAACCATTCCTTCACAAGGCAGTCCAACTCTTCGTAAGGCGATATTTTCACTGCCTTAATTTTTTTCGCCATAGGTCCAGTTCTTTGTGCGGTACTTTCTATCGACGTTCTCATTTTGACAATCGTATTTACTGTTGAAACAGATATCCCTAACTTAGTTGCTAACGCCACTCGTGTTCCATTGTGTTCGTCAACCTGTTTCAAAATATCCATTTTCTGTTGAATGGTGAGGGGTTTTCTTTTCCGACCTGAAGATCCAGACTCCATAACGTATTAAAAAACGTAAAAGTTATTCTCTTATAGCAAAAATTCCGGTTTAAAACAATACATGAAGTCAATGTTTACAACTTTACCGCGATTCGACAAAACATAACAAACCAAAGTGCAACCAAGATATACATACACAGAAGACGAGAATATTTACTGTATCACGAGAACTATTGATTACTTAATAAGTAGGTAGCGCCACATTCCAAAGATACTCGCTGCTAGGATCTATGGAATGTGGTGCTTCATAATCACGTGAACGATGGTCGACCACCCAGCGTAGTGATCAGTTGGTGGATTATGGAACGCGTCCGCTAGACGCCGCCATTTCTTTCGGACATTGACGTCTTCTAGGCGGCAAGCGTAGTCAGTCTTCTACGGCGAAGCATCTTTTGTTTCGTGTTTGAGGTTAAAATACACCTCGTATTTTGAAATTATGTGAAAGAATGTTATTTAACTGAAAGGCGGTATGTAGTTAATATATTTTTTGTGGCAATTAATTGTTACTTGCGTCTGAAAAAAACGTAAGACACGGGAAGCGAATAAATTAATAAATGTATGTTGCGGGAATGTTTACCATTAGTTATATAGGGTTTTCGGCGGGACCAAAATAAATTGGTGTAAGACACGGGAAAACGAATAACACGGAAACGTATGATCGGGGTTCTACTGTAGAACGTTTTAGGAGTGCGGGGCTGATTTTAAGTAGAAGTTATCGTTCCCAGGGTTGGAGTGACTGACTTTTTTTAGGATAGCTGTCAACAGATTGTGCTATGTCCTTATTGGAAGGTCTTAATTGGCATGACCCTGCCGGCCTATGGGAATAGTTTTGGATACTTTGTGGTTATGCCAATTTAAATATGGTGATTGTTACAGCAAGAAATTATATGAAAAAGTATTAGGAATGCCAGTGGAGCCTGCACTGACAATGCCTGTGGTCACAACACTTTTTAAACTCTCTTGGTCTCTTAACCTAACCTATTTCCTGCCAGTGTAGGAGGTTATTAGAGCATCTAGGCCAGGGTGAGAGTGTCTGTGCCTGAATAAATTTTAAACCATGTGAACTTGTGTGAACTATTTTCAGAACTTAAGGAAGCCATCTCTTAATCACAGGACAGCTGTGACAGGATTATGATATTTGTGATGAAAGTTTTCAATAGTGTAAAAATTTAACTGTCATTTTTCTTTTCAACATCATAAATATAACATAATTCATTAACCCCAACTGAACAATGCCAACTCTTTAACAAGCAACAGAAGTTCTTGTTTGTCATGTTAGTATTACCTATCACCGAAGGTAATGCTACAATACCGTCTGACAAATTGCAGCCATGATCCATCCCACGACGGTACTGACATGCCATATTTGCCTGCACGCCACATTTTCACTTTTTTTGTATGTATGAGATGTGTGTCACAGTCAAGATCATTTTAGTTAGTGAAATGTACTACCCTAATTTTCAACCAAGTAAAGTTCATTGCATGAAGTGTGTAGTGATAACATGAAAAAACTTGCCAGAATAATAATCAACCTGAAAGCAGGAAGTTAAATAAAACATCTCTCTGTTACATAGCATGGCTGAAACCATAGTTCAGGAAATAAGAAAAAGCAGAAATATTTCCCAAGCAATCTTATGCTTATGGGAAACAAAAAAGAAAGCAGGTAGAGAAGGGCACTGATTGTTAACAGCAGCAGGAAATGGGAAATAAATGTGTTAGAAATGGTAAGGAGTGAGAAATGATGCAGTCACAAAAACTGCACAATTTATTATATTATAATAATTTGTATAATTTGGTTCCTCATTGTGCTGGGGTGTAGGATGGTGGGTGCACCATGATGTCACAGTGGCCATCTTGGATGATTTCATCAACATTTTCCAAAATTTTTAAAAATTCTAAATTCATGAGGTACCATGCAAAATTGAAGGGTTCTTAACTCCCTTGAAATGTACTGTCAGTGGTGATTGCAGATTTTTATTTGGGATTTCTTGCTGCAAGTAGTAAAGTATGAATTCAATGCTGCATAAACTGCATAATTTTTTTTTTAATTTTGGCAATTTATCAGAAGTTTGTGACAGCCTTAAGCTTTTATAGTTTTACTATCGAACATTTTATTCACAAGAAAAACAAGCACTAAATCCCAGTGTTACAATCTAGTTGCTGCAGAATTTAAAGCAGTTGTAAAGAAAAGGAACAGGATGTAACAATTCAACTTTCACTTATTGAGTGTTTGGACAACGTGAGGGAAGGAATATTTAAGATTTATTTATTTATTTATTTATTTATTTATTTATTTATTGAGTGAGCATGCCGTAGACCCTGAGTGTACAGCCGTTAGGCCAGGGGTATGGCATTTGTCAGTATAACATAATAGTACATATTTCAACACTACAAATAACAATAACAATATTTACAAGACATGTTTCAGATTATGGTTAGCAAACAGGCTAACCTGGAACAATGCAATCAAAGGAACAAGCACACAGCATACAATGATACAGACAATACATGTACAATTTGATACTCGAATATTGGGTAACATTATGCTTAAGACCAGTAGAGGAGGATTCAAGTAGTAAACTGTATAGACATATATTACAAACTTATTATTGTATTTAGATATTCTTCAACCGAGTATAAGGGGTGTGCTTTAAGGAAGCATTTAGGCTTTCTTCTGAAGAGTTTTGAGCTTGACGGGCATAGGGTTTTGTAGTCATCAGACAACTTGTTGAACAAATTTATACATGAATAGTAAGCTCCTTTTTTAAAAAGTTGTAGGTGATTAGCTGGTTTGTAGAGATTTCCTGTATTTCTGGTGTGTTAGACAGAAAGTTGAAAAAAATATGACACTGAAGTTTGAAAATTGCTTGTTGTTTGTATGTGATAATGCTAACACTGTGATTGGCAAGAATAAAGTTGTTCTTGCATTTCTGAAGTAGCAGCATCCTGAATTGGTTCTATGGGGCTGTGTGTATCATCTGCTTCAATTAGCATCACAGAAAGCAATAAAAGCATAGGAGATAGACTTCAACTTTGAATCATTCTTAGTAGATATGAATTTTTATTTTCAAAAAATATACAAAAGAAAATAGCACTTAGAGAGTTTGCCAAGTGATGTGTAGATCTGAACTTAAAGCTATATGATACTCAAGCATGTCAGTTATCTCTCAATCAGCAAACATAGCTTTGGAGCAGTGTGAAGCATGAAGATCGTGTTCAATGTTGGGGAAGATGCCAGTGCCAGTAAAAACCACAGACGTTTTGATAGTGTGATACCTGGGATGGAAAATGTCCCTTCAAAACTGTATATGTTTTGTTGTTTGAAAAGCGTCCTTCAAATTTTCACCAAGTACAATATAATACTACACAGCCAATCCAGGATAAATGAGCCTAAGTGTTATAAAATTTAATGAAAAATGTATTATATTTATGTACAAAATGCATTTGGATAGTACAAATTGAGGGCAATTATAAAAAAATAATTTATTTTTAGGTTAAGATCAAGTTTTAGGCTGCCAAAGACGATGGTCTTGCTCATTACTTGATGCCAATATTCATCTTCAGGTTGGTACCCCTTTTATACAATATCAGATTTACTCAGGAGATATCTTGTATTTCCTGTTCAGTTCCAGAACCTCAAAGCACATAGTCAATAGGGGAGTTGTGCTCTTTGTTAACTCATATAGCTGTGACAAAATAAAAAGAATGTAGCTATCCATGTTCCGTACTGTGATGGATTTATCACATAATTATTATTATTATGTAAAATGTATGTATCAATATATTTGCATTGTTTTTTTATCTTGAACTGTCTATAAATTCAGAACTATCACAAACCACCACAGCAGGATTAGATATAAACTTAGTTCCCAGAGATAATGTTGTTAAAACTACGAATGTAGATTCAAATGCTATATTTGAAAAGCTTGTTTCTATGGTTCAGCAAATGCAAACAAATTTAACTCGCAAAATCCAGGAAAACTCTAATAAAATTAGTCACTATATGAAAGCAGAAGTTACAAAGGTAAAAGCAGAGGTGACACAGGTAAAAAATGAACTGAAAGCAGAGGTAACACAAACAAAGAGTGATTTAGAAAATTGTACAGCTCAAGTCAAAACCGACTTACAAACTGAACTGTTACAAGTTAAGACCGATATTAATGCTTTACAAATTAGTATTCAAAGACACAGTGAATTTGTTGATAAGATTACAGACTCGTTAGCTACATAACAAAATTAGGTTGCTACATCTAAAATTCAAAATCATGTTCAGGCTAGTGAAATTGTTAACATGAAGACACAATTCAGCAGTCTCAAAATCATTATAGACACTCAGTTAATGGAAATTAAGAGTACTAGTGCAGAAAATTTGGGTATAGTGAATAACCATATTCAGGTTGTTGAAAAACATGCAGAAGCAATTGTACAACAATTGAGGCAGGAAATAGAATGTCAAGCTATAGATATGGAATCTAAAATTTCCTTTCTTAGATCTCTGGGAAACTGATTGTGAAAAAACAGATAATCTGTTAGCAGTACAAATAATACTGAAGTATTAAATAATGTAGAACAACAATTGAGTACTTTTGAACAGCACTTAGAGAACAGGTTAAAGCAAACTGAACCTGCTACACACAGAAATGCAGAAAATTTAGACAAAACCATAAGTACTCTGAACAAACAAATTTCAATTATTAATCAGAGAGTAGATACATTAATTGGCAATATTAGTGATAATGTAAACGTTCCAATGAGTGTGGCCATTTCACCAAGTAATAATGATGTGCATGTTGTTGACCCCATTGCAAACAATGATAACACTAACACAAGCCAGACTGCAGTGACAAGTGTACCATTAAATCTCATACAGTCACCCTCTGGTATTAACCAAGCTACTTTACTGTACCATCCAGCAAAGAGTGGGCAGAGAGAATGCCAGTATTTTATGGCAGAAACATGGAAAACCCTGCACTATTCTTAAACAAGCTTTCCGAGTACGCTAAACTGTTTGGATTAAGCGATAATGATCTATTGAGCTGTTTGAACTTCAGTTTGAAATCAAATGCATGTTTTTGGTAGGAAGTAAATTAAGAAACTGTAAGCGCATATAATCAATTTACAGTATTATTCTTATCCCAGTTTTGGAGTGCTTAGATAAAGTGCAATCTAAGAGCTCGATTGCACTCTGAAAAATTTGATCTGAGGAATGGATGTTCATTTGAAGAACACTTCAGTATGATATTCGAGCGCACGCGACATCTAACTGCTCCTATGAATGACTCTGAGTTTGCAGAAATCATA
Source organism: Medauroidea extradentata (assembly GCA_003012365.1). NCBI lineage: Eukaryota > Metazoa > Arthropoda > Insecta > Phasmatodea > Phasmatidae > Medauroidea > Medauroidea extradentata. Next base: position 63,690 of record PNEQ01082536.1, on the reverse strand, counting down.
ATCTCACAACCACCCCTCAAATATTAAATGCATTAGTCAGTAGACCATTCGCAAATTTAGCAGAGTTTAGGCAGCAGCTATTACGAATTGACTAGTTGGAACGTCAAAATTTTGCTCAAAACAGGAATTTGAAATAACCATGAGAACTAATATCAGCCATTGTATGGTCAAAATCGTGAAATGATGGTACGAAATTGATGGGCTGGAAATTTTGTTCATCATATAAATGTAAATATTGCACACTTCCAGTTAGAAAACGGTCAAGAAAAGAATCTGAGTATCCAAAACATGAATACTGAACGAAGGTTGATCTACAACTGATGTAATATGCACCGTTTTAACTATAATTATAATAACAGAAGAAATAAGGGCTATAAAATTGGTAACAGTAAGTAATATTCACCAAAGAGAAATGATTACTCTGGTGATAGCTTCTTCAATGTTATTAGAAATCCTGTGACTAACCCCATCAGTTCAACTAATATAGTAGTAAACTATGTACATGTACCAGGTGCCTACCAAAATTTGTCTCAACGACCAACACCACCACTGCCACCAGCTTTTGTTAGTGCAAGATCTACACTGAATCAAGTGAATGCCAGCGTAGCCAGTCCAGGCATCTCAAATTACTCATTTCCAAACCAAGACTACTTGAATCCTTATGCAAACATTATTCTGTCCAATCAAGGCCATCTTGCAAGTGAATGTTGATACAGAGGAAAGGAAAAGCTAAACTAAAGGGGTTAGGGAATTGAGTTCCCGATTTCTAACCCACAATAAGGCAAAGAAAGGAACCAGTGAAGATAAATGTTACCAAATTAGTTATGGAAATGGTAGTATTGACGATATTTCAAATATTGAAATGAGAGATAATGATAATGGTGACAAGCTAACGAACATCATGACATTAGAGGAATCAAAAAGAGAATTCTTTTTGCAGGAAAATTTAGATGAGTTAACAAATGCAAATCCTTCTGTGTGTCCAGAAATTTAATTACAAGTATGTGGCATGTCTGTCGGTACTCCTCTAGACATTGGAGATGAAATTAGCTGTATGAGTGAAGCCCTCACTCAAGAAATTGAAAGTCAAGGCATTTAATTACCCATTCTTCCAGTACATAGATTGAAAATAATTGGTGTAACCTCTCGAGCAAGCCGCATAGTCAACAGGCAGGCTACAATAAATATTGAAGGATTAAGAAATCCAAAACTAGTTTCAGGTATTATTTTAAAAGGTTTAGCTGTACCTCTAATTCTCGGTAGTGATTTTATGTGCAAGCACCATGTTATTCTCAATTTTGGTGGATGGTTTGTTTCAGTACCAGAAGATATTAGTAATGTACAGAGAAATGGCAGGCAAGTGACACCTTTGTTACTGTACTGAAGAGAGATTTTAAAAATTGCCAACTAAGCAAACAAATGCCTAACACTGCATATTCTGCAGTTCATGAAAAAATAAACCAAGCAGTTGCTGCTGTTTCTATAATTTTCAAATTTTCAAAAGGCTCAGTGGTACCATTTGGTGGTTAAACATTGTGAATGATTTTCTGAGGTTCTTGGCAGAAACAAATTGTACGAAGCTAAAAATAATATTGTAAAAGAAGAACCATTTAATCAGAAATCTTATCCCATTCCTGCACTACATTTATTAGAAGCGGATGTGTACTTAAAACTTATGTTGGATTGGCAAGTACTAAAAAGGAAATCTAGTCATTATGCCAGTCCCATTGTTTGTGTCAAAAAGAAAGATGGAGTTGTGAGGTTATCTTTAGATGCTCAAGGGTAGAAAAAAATTACAATCGAAGACCGTGAAAGTCCAGTACAAACCAAGGAAATTTTAAGACTTTATCAAGGCGTCAGATTTTTGACAACATTGGACATCACCTGTCCATATTGGTAGTTACCATTGAATTCAGATTCACGACAATACACTGCATTCTTGTTTATCCTGTGATGAGAAGACAATTTTTACTGTACACAGATGCTTTGGCCTATACCCTGCTAACCCAAATTGATGAAGATGGGGTTGAAATGGTTGTTGTTATGGCTAGTCGTACTTTGAACTCAGCAGAGAAAATTTATACAGTTACTGAACAAGAAGCACTTGTAACATGTTTTAAAGTAGGAAATACATTTGGAGATCACCTAATGAGATGGTGTTTGTTCATTCAGGAATATAATAGTGAAATACAGTATATTAAGGGATCAGAAAATGAATGTGCTGATTATTTAAGTAGAATTCTAGATGGAACACCTGAACAGCTGCAACCTAAAAAAGGTATTTGAGAATTTGTTGTTGCCTAAATTCATTCACATACATTGAAATCAAGCCCTAAATTAGAAAACTTATCAAGGGAATTATCTGCTAAGCAAAGTTGATATAAATTTTGAAATAAAGTTAAAGAAAAATTATCATCATCTTCTGATCAAGATAAAATACACTGGGTTTACTGTTTATCTCCATAAATCATTCTATTTTGTTATAATCAGTTGAAAACACCATTTGATAAGTACTGGAAACCTGTGATATCAACTGGTGTTATCACTCCAGCAGCGAAAGAAATGCACTGCATTTTTGGACACGTTGGCTCTACAAAACTGTATGAAACTGCTGTGAAGTGTGTATCATCACGAGTCAATGTATCATGTTTCAGCTTCTAACTGTGTTTACAGTAGGATAGTCCTACTGATTGGTTATACGCTAATAATTTTTATAATTCTAATTTATTGTTTCTATATGCTGGCGTAAATGTAAATTTTAATGTTTGTATCTAGAATAGTAACCTTTATTTAATAATTGTATGTAGTGGTTAATTTGGACGGGTGATGCTTGGGTGCACCACAACTGGTGGCTAGGTTGCTGATGACGTGTGCGCGGAAAGTAGTACGCTGAGAGCCGTCAACGTGATTGGTTGGAGGGAACTGTGAGGTAAAGTGTATCTCGTCTCTACCCACCAGAGTACTTATGGTGTGGGGTCTGAGTATTTGTGAATTTCCTATAGTATTAATTGAAACATTCTCAGCTGTTGTAGAGAAGGTTCATCAGTGGCAGCTTACTTTCTCACAAGCAGAACTTCGTTCTTTGAACGAGAGTCCAACAAAATGGTAACTGCTCCTCGTCATTCTGCATGTCCAATTCTACTGCCCCTCAGCGATACCGGATATGACGTTGGATGTGAATTCTTCTTGAAAGAAGCCTCTACGTGATAAAGGTAGGGTGTCGACCAGTGTTTTTGCCCTACTGGACGTGGGTAAAATTACTCTCAGTTTAAAGTGAACCTATTTGTCTGGCGAAGTAACATAACAAATCCAAGAATAGCCATCTGTGAGTCACTTGCTAGTCACCCATCACTGAACATTAACTGTGTTAGACGCTATATTAAATGTAAGAACTTGTATCCCAAAACGATTGTAATAAGTATGTTGAGTAAATGTTAATACGCAATGCCAGTTACATTATTTAACAGCAGATCTCAACAATATATATGGACTGTCCAGAAATAATTTTGGTTGGGATTTAAAAGTGCTGTATCATGTATTACATATCAGAGGGAGGCACTTTTGAAATCCACAGCCCCACAAGCTGGAAGTCTCACTGCCAAGAGAGAAATGTTTTGACCATCCATGCAGACAGGTATCAAATCTGCTGTCGTCTGTTATGACTTGTGCCATAAGAGTAAACATCCGAGAGAGAATTTACAAGGTCCGTATCAATCAATTTTGCCTAATGAAACTTTACAATTAGTATCTGTTGACTTGTTTGGACCACTACCAAGATCCAAGTCTGGTGTGTGTTATGTTTTTGTGATGTGTGTTTATTTTCGAAATACACCAAATTATATTCAATAAAGCATGCTAATGCCAATGTTCTATTGTAAAAATTTGAATGTTTTATTCATGAAATTGGAAAACCTAGATGTATATTGTCTGACCATGGCACACAATTCACAAGTACTACTTGACAACTAGGTCTGACAAAGTTAGGCATTGTGCCTACAACTATTTCTGTATGACATCCCCAATCCAACCCAGCTGAATGTACCATGAAAACTTTGGGTACTACACTGCATATTTATTGCCAAAAATGCCAGTAGAATTGGCGAGACAAAATTCTACTGATAGAATTGCACATCAACCATACTCAGAATTTAACTACTGATTTCACGCAGAACAAATAAGCATTATCTTGCCTTGTATGACTGCAGAAATGCCAACAGAAGAAATGGATCAAGAACATTTAAAAACAGAGTGAGAACATTTAAAAACAGAGACTAGAAAAAACTAATAAAATCAAGGCTGCCTTGAGCAGCTGAAACCCGGGATAAAAGACAAAAATTTTCTAAATTACATCAATTCAATGTGAACAATTTGGTTTTGAAGAAAACACTTCAGGGCGCTGCCTACCCACGTGTGAGAGGTTAAAAAGCGATGGAGCTGTAAGGTCGACCTTGAAGCACGCATCCAATGCCGCAACGTGCCAAGCGCTCAACTAGCATACTAGGTTCTCACCAAACTGTTTGTATTATGGGATACTAAGCAGTGACCATATAATTTTATTGGTGAAAAGTCTGCAACTAAGTTCACTGCAGGTTGCAATCTGAGTTTCACATACATCCGGTTAGTACATTTTGAAGTACGGACGTCCGAAAAGGCAGTTTTTAGTCATGTGGGAAGGCTTAGAAACAGTGTTTTTAATGAGCGTGGTGCCTTAACAATGAGGTTCCGACCTTGTCTGAAGTTTGTTTTCTTTTTGTACATTGGCACAATGGGCACACATGAAGTAGTTTCATAGAAAAAAACCTGTTTACGAACACACTGCAGCGCATTTGAAGCATTGGGTAGGTGCTGCCTTAATATAAGTTCTTTTGGGACAAAGTGACAAAAAAATTTTTTCTAATGTATGATGGCCCTTATCGTGTAACAGCCATTAGCAAATAAAATTGCTGAGTTAGAATATATGCAATGTATACCTGCAGGTAGGTTTAACATAATCCAGCTCGGAGCATATCATCTGCCCGATGCACAATAATACTCATACATTTTAGCCGCGTAAGAAAAGTGAAGACGAATTATTTACGAACTGTGTATTAACCGAAGTTCAAGTTTGAAGTTGAATGGACTGTATAATTTGCACATCAATGATATAACTGTATTGAAAGTTATCAACAGCTAATATTTTACATGTTTATTTAAGAGGGCGTGGTACATAGTTCAACGCTATAAGCATTAATCTTTAACTGTAAGTTTCTTGAAGCCAATTTGCAAAAATTGAACAATAGTAATCTTAGACAGTAGTTTTAGCCAACGTTTTAAACAAAACTGTTTCCAGTGTTACGAATTTCTGATGCACGATCTCAGACGCCAGAACCTTGTGCATTTAACTGCGGTGCAAGATATCACGTGTAACAAATTAATAATTCTGGATAAATATTTACTCATAAAGTTGGCAAATACCATTATCTAGGATTGTCATTGAGTATTTTATCCATATTGGCTTACAAAAAAGCGTAGAACTCAATTGATGTTTTTAGCATTCATTTATCTACCACACACTCTTAAGGCTTTATATTATGTTTTCGAATGTGTAATATATGTTTTTGTTTTGTTACAAAACATTGTATGTTTTGTCAGTGATACTGCAGTAAATGTTATTGCTTTGAGACAGAATGTTATCGTCTACAGTCAAGACTTCAGAACTTGTAAAACCAAGCTATTCTTCACTGAAGTACAGTTTAAGGGGACGGTTTATATATGTAATTGATGATGAAATACTTAAGAAGATAATGCAAAATGCTTGAGCTAAATGTTCTCTGGGAAACAAAATAATCTACCACACCTTGAAGCCTGCTAACTTTGTCACTTGTGAACTGTATACTTGTAAATGCAGTTTGAAATATATATATATATATATATATATATATATATATATATATATATATATATATATA
>PNEQ01082536.1:31686-57642 GCA_003012365.1 Medauroidea extradentata | reverse complement strand
ATGAAAAAGAGAGGAGCAAAATACATGCAATTAGCTTTACTTCTCTGTCTCTTTCCTGTTAGCTGATGGTTATCATCATTGTTGTATTCGTATCTGCAGTCTTACTAGGATGATGTAGGATCTTCCGAATTATTTAATCCTTGCTTCTTGTATATTGGTTTGTTGAATATTGTTTTGTTGAATATTGTTTTATGGAACTATGTTGATCTATTTTCTTGTGAGGGATAGAGTCTTCATTTTATTGTATGTGTGTGTACTGTATATATTATGTGTGAAGTATATTAAAATATTTTCTGTTCTTCAGATGGGTACTTTCTCATTTTGACATTAAATAATAGTTGTGTTCTACTATTGGTTTGAAATTTAAATGATGACATTAGGATGCAGTCTTGTATCTATTTTCATTTAAACTAAGACTCGAAAGTCTGATGCCAGGTAACTCAATTAAAAGATTTCTACGAAAATTGGTTACGAGTCTCCAAAAGTAGCGATTTTGCCGTTATCTATTTTCGTGAAAGACGAATTAAACTACCTACCTTTCAAAGTGAGGGAACTGAAGACGGAAGTGGAGTGCTTTGCTAAACTGTATAAAACTTAGTTGAAACAAAAATGTAGGCATTAACATTTGAGAAAAGACTGATCGAATCACCAAGTAGGTGGATGCACTCTTTCCATCCAGAGGTGTGCTTCAACATTCACTCTGATAAACAAGAATGTCTTTTGATCAGGAAAACCACTTGATGTCTTCTGCATTATTTGAAGATTATTATGAACTTCATTGGCATCAATTTTGTTTGAATGTTTACTGTTGGACTTGTATGTATTCATACACACCTGGTGTATTATGTGTTTTAAGTAAATGTAATTTGTATAGGATCTATGGTCAAATATGGATCATCATGTGAAGTTTTTTATGTCTTTTAAAAATGTATTATGTTCATGGTTTGTGTATCCCACATAATTTATTATTATTATTGTTGTATATTTCAACCTGTGCTTGCTTATGTTTTGTTTTTTTATAATGATACACAAATTGAAGCAATGATTAAATTGGTCCATCCTTGATGGGACATTTCTGTAATGTACTTATCCCAGAATTATTTTTATGCAAAATTTATGTATTAATATATTTGCATTGTTTTGTTTTTTTATCTTGGACTGTTTATAAAACAACAGAAAAATACTTTATCTATGTAATGGAAGAAGAATGTAAATTTTTGAAGTCTTTGGATTATAGTGAGAAGGTACAAATACATTGAATTTATAACAAAATTTAAACTGCAAATGATTTGTGTGAAGATTTTGAACACAAAAAAAAAAAGGTATTTTTCAGATTTTTCCGTGATGCAGATGATTGACGCACGTTTATCTTTGTCTGCTTAGATTATTGCGCGGTGGCAGGAGCGTTTGTGAAGTATGAGTGCGAGAGTGTGCATGTGTGTGACTCTGTCACTGCCAAGCAAAGTGAAGGTATGACAAAAAAAAATAGAGGGACGTGTTATCAGCACTACACATCAGCAGGGCTAATGTCTGGAAAGTAAACACGGCTGGGAATTGGATAAAAATGTCATAAGTGACTAAGTTTGGACTCGTTGAAGGTGCTATTTTTGCATTAACTTGACTCTTGTCACGCACACACAATATCTGGACGTGCCATCGTTAAAAGGGCACAAGTACCGAACACGGTACAGCTCATTCTTTTAGTGTCGTAAAGGATAGTTGACTAACCTTGCAGTCTCCGATAAAAAATGTTGCGTGCTTCACTAATTTTGGTTTCTTTTGATAAGAGTCTTGTAAACCTTTTTAGGTTTATTTCTCCACAAAATGCTACAAACATCAAGTCTACGTGATCATTGAGAAGGCATCTGAGCTTGATGTTCTATTATTTTGCGACATGAATTGGTCATATTGATCATTCGTAAGTGTGATTTTAATCTGAAGACTTCTGTCCATTGATTTAAATTTAAACTTCAGTTATTATTTGCCATATTTGTGTGAAACAATACGGATGTCAGACTATGTATTGGCGAGATGACACTCGGTGCTCGGTGTTCTCTTTTATCTCCTTTTTTTCCAGGCCATGGGTCGGTCATCCTTTACCAATCAGGGGTACCTTTCAATCAGAAGAAGTCATTCTTGTGATATAAATTTATATTTTAAGGATAATATGTTTTACTTTTCCGCAAATTGCTACGAAAATCAGGACCCCATTGGATATACTTTGCGGAAAAAATGCAATTTAAAAATTTGGTAAAGGGACGGGGAGCGAAATTTGCCTCAATTGATTTTACGATGGTAGAGATTTTATGAATGTCATAAATGGAACCGTCAGTATTTGTAAAATTGAGGGTCTAGTATATAAATTTATGCCGCTGAATTTATGAATTTAGTCAGTTAAAGAAAGGTGTGGAAGTGTGTACAAACTTAATTAAACCTTTGACTTGTATATCAATTAAATTTATTCTAACTTTTATTGCTTACTCATTTTATTTTACCATTAAATTAAATTATGTGTACTCAATTAAACAGTGTTTATATACACTGTGGAATAAATACTGTATGTAATACATGATCCTAAAATATTTTTATTAATCTTTTCACACTTGTCCCGTACAGAACTCTTGTATGTCCCATACTGAACTAAATACACATAGATATAAAGCTGTATCTGGAAAATTAGTTAATTTATTTATAGTGGCCATAGAATGTTCCAATGCTCTTAAGTATACTATAAAAATTTCAGTCATTTCAACAGAAAGAAATTACAGAGTTTTGCCATGAAAGCTGGAGATGCTAAAGGAGCTGTCCAAAATATTTCCCATGCGGAACTCCACTTTTATGAAATTTTGCACGAAATTAAAAACATTAGTCAGATTTTCATTGTTGCAAGTTGATTACATTGGCTTTTTAGAAAACACATTGTACATTACATACTATATTTAGTCAAATACAAAAATGTAATTATACCATTTGTCTAAACCAAAATACGGTCAAGGTGTCCCATACAAAACCTGGAATGGCTGTACAGCAAAAATCTCCATACACATACCAAGTTGAAAAACTTCTAAATTCCTTTCTCATTGTTTTACTAATTAGTTTCATTGAATGTGATGTTCTGGGAAAGCAGTATAAAAAGTGGAAATGGCTTTAAGACATAAATGTTATGTGCAGGAAAACTCAATAACATGATGACGTTGTAATTGGTGTTGCGACAAGGCAGTACATTTGGGTCTGTCTGTTGGTGACACAAACATGTTTTTTTAATGTATGAGAAATTTCTTTTCTGTTTCATGTAGGCCTAAATATATTTTGGAGAATTTTCCTGTATTTGACCTTTTTAAACTTGCTGAATTTGTGGTTATTTCAACAAGAGGAAGTGTTTAATTTACATCAATACTTTACTTTGTGGACTTGTTTCCAAATATACTTTCTAGTTGTGATGAAGATAGATTGAAAGTAGAATTTTTTTCTGCCGGGCAAGACATTTTGTGAATGGAAAGAATAAATATTACTTGGGCAAAAAGTATAAAGAATTTCCTGAGGTTATGCTTACAATGCATTGTTATACCACATAGCAATGTTGCAACTAAGTGCATATATTCAGCATTGTTCTTAAAGACCACACATACTTTTGAATCAACTTAAGTACAAAGACTCTTAGTGTATTTGTAGTGAAAAAAACCAACAAACTTTCGTGCTCTGAATTTTGCTACCAAAATCACATCTCAAAGTATCTCTTGAGTACCCTATAAGCAACAAAAAATTAGCTGTAAGTCAACTAAATAATCTTTGTTATGTATTAACAGTCAGCTTGTATTGTGCGCAGATATTTATCTTATTTAAGGTAACAATAAATTAATGAGTTTTGAAAATTTTTGGTTTCTTGTGTTTTGAGTGATTATTTCATGTAAATTGCAAATTATGTTTTGAATATATTTTTTTTAAATCATCGCTAGTAATTTGTCCATAACTGATATAAATGTTCTTCCTCCCTTTCCCCACAATTAAATACTTGTTATTTATGTCATTATTTTTATTTAGGTTTTTAAAAATAAGCTTTCTCGAAGTTAAATTAATCTAATTCATGGAAACTGTAATTTTGTGACGTAATCTATTTAGTAATCCTTTACTTAGGTAACATTTCATTGATTATTAAGAATAATAAATGTCTGTAATTGCTGTGAGTTGTATTTTTTTTTCAGATGGATTGCTGCCCTTGAAGAACAGACTGTATTTTAATATGTGCAAGTTGTATCTGCCATTTTTCAAGACTAAGTGCTCATGTGTGTGTGTGTGGGTGTGTGCTTGCATATGTATGCGTACCTCAGGGGATGATCCAGCCCTGAAGCAAAATAAGGGGTGTCAAGAGGTCCTCCCCAGAAAAAATTTTATTGTAAGGTGCGAAATGGGTGCTTTTTAAGGAGTTTCCTTACCAAAAAATTGAATATACCACGTAAAGAAAATTTAATTTTTGAAGGATAAACTATGCTTTAAAATGGCTAAGGTGGCCCGAGCCCCTGGGTTCTTCTTCTCTGGATCTGCCCCTGGTGTGTTTGCATGGGTGCGCAAGGAAGATTGTGTGTGGATGGTTGCAGTTATGAAGTGTGAATTTTTTTAGTTACATGCCACTTTAAGTACAAATGTGTGGTCATAACTGCAAAAATTTGCCACCTGATATTTGCTCAAGACACATGTTGTAGATGCTCAAAATATTGTATGGATTTAATGATATTTTTTATAGAATATTATGTGTTTGGTATATTTTGTACATAATGTATATTTGTATGTATGGTCATATTAATTATAAACTTGTTACTGATTAAAAATGTCATGTGCAGCAAACTGTAGCTTTATTTTAAAGAACTAGGTAATTTTCCGCTTCTTTGTTACTATGAAAATTATTGGAACCAATTTCATCTAGTCACATCTAACTATAGAAGGAAAAATTATTCTTAAAAATAATGCTAAAGGATAATTTTATTTTCTATTGCAGATGCATTTTAGAATTGTATTTATCCACTACTTATTCAATATTATTGTACCTACAGTAGAACCTCAATTTAACTAAATGCCTTGGGACCTAAAAATGTTTCCTCTAAATGTATGTTTCGTTAAAAGCGACTTCATTTTTTTTAACCCGTTCCCCCCCCCCCCCCCCCCAAAAAAGTTAAATCCTCAAGCATATTTTGTCAGAATTTTAAGTAATTTAAAAACTTCAGTAAGAAAACAACAATTTAATACTGTGTTACCATCAGTTGGCAAGCCACAGCAGTGAAAAAAAAATTGGTGAAAAAAAACTTTAAAAATTTCCAGTGGACGCACGTCGAGCATGTGCCTGATGTGTTAAGCCGCCTGTGCACCATAAACATGTGTGAAGTGATGACTAACACCGCTGAGCCGACTTTCTTTCCATCTCTCTCCCGTTCCTCAAATAAAATGTAGAAAATTATCATGAAAATTTTATTTTATTTATTTTTTTTTTTAATTTTCAGTAAGAACTGAAATAAAAGTTTGTATGACAACCATAAAATAATTCAATAAATATGCGTGGCAATGGCCATTGTATCTTGTAGGCCACTGCATTTGTTCAACGAACAGGTTACTGCTCGCTAAAAATGCTTTGCTCTCAAGCATTTTTTAGCATCTCCGAAACATGTTATTTACGTTTGCGATAGTAAATTCTGTGTAAAAAGTCTGCATAAATAGTACTACTACATACTTTTACAAATACCGTGGTTGTATTATGGGATGCTACTGAAAATAATTACTCTGGACACCACTGCATTCTATTATTAACAGAAGTAATTGCTAGAGCAAGCTGTACTGTTGCACATTCTGACGGAGATGCGAAGCACTATCTGTGTATTAGTTCCCATGCTGTCCACCGCCGCTCTGTGTAGACTGGGTACCTAGATGCTCGTTCTCTCGCCAGCTGTCACTGTGAGTGTCTAGGCGCATGCTTGTTAAACAACATAGGGTTGCTAGCTCCGCCGCTCACACTTAACTCGAAGTCACTTCTGTGGCCAAAGTTTTCAACAAATTTAAACAATTTTTTTTTGTATCTCGACAGATGGTTTAAGACTATGTACGGTGAAATAAGTATGTACTGAGGTTAGTAAAAATAGTTTTAATAGCCTTACATTACAATTTACATTCCAGTATATAAAACTTACTTTATTCATTCATACATTTTTGTTATTTTTTGAAGGGTCCTAAAAATTATTTTGTTATGTCACTGTTTTTGTTGTTCCCAAGTTCATTAAATCGGGGCTGTACTGTACGTTTTTGTGTTGTTATGATAATGACGGTAGTAATTACAACAATAATGCTTTTGATTAGGGGCTGACCACCTGGTTGCAAGTTCATTGTTCCCCTAATTTGCGTCACAAACCTTTCATAAATCTCTCGACCCAACCAACTTTACTAACAACTCCTCCTTCCAGCAAGTTTGACTCCCTTACATACCTCCAAAATATAGATTTTCTACCCCTTTCTCCTCTTCATTCTCATTTAAACTGTTTGAATCATCTCAATATTATTCCCTCTTCCTTTATGCTCCCTCTTAGTTAATTGGCAGCTTAACATTCCCCATCCTCCCTCTCCATTCCCAACTAGGCTTCCCATCTTATTTAATGAAATGGTCTTAAAATATTCATTATAGGTTGGATGTTGAACCTTTCTCTCGTTAAATCAAATGTTGTCGCAAGAGCCGAGATATGTTCAGAGAGAGGGCTGCTGTCCAACAGCACCAGTACCAGGCGTAAAGTGCATGAAAGCCACAAAATGTGTCGTGTCATTGCTCCACAGGTATCAAGCGATAAATTCTGCTAGGGCTCTTCCAAATTTCGTTAATTCAGTACAGCTTTTCACAAACACTATAAATTTGAAGCCAGTGCACTCGCAGTGGTGGCTACCAACTCAAATAGTTTTTTTTTATCAGTACAGTATATTCTTTCTACATGCTTTAGAAGTCTTTGAAATGTATAGAATTGAGCAGGAATGTGTTTTATGACTAAACTGTGCAGTGTGTTCACTTCCCATGTACGCCCAGCAATTATTGTATGGCAGGCCAAGTGTTTGAAGCACTGGAAATATTGCTAACCATGATAGAAACTTTGTGTTAATAATAAATAACATGTATAATCAGCTGCTTCTTCATAGTGCCAGAATGGACTCCTCAGAGGACAAGTGGGGAAGCTGTAATAGTTATGGTTGTTAAACATGTTAATACTGAGGATTTTGTTTTAAAGTGCATTTAGTGATTATTTATGTATTTTATATTTATGTAGAGCTGGTACTTCATTTAGTCTTTGTGTTGCCTATCAGACTTCTGGTCTATCATATTTTCTAATTGTTTCTGCACGTTTTTGGTGTATAATCTTAGTTCCCTAGTATCCATGCAAATGAAATAAAGTACTTGGCATTAAATTGAACTGTTATTCTACAATATTTTTTTCGGCTGACAATTAAATGATAGACATCATGAAGGTCTGCCTCGAATAAATCTGCTTGTCTGGGCATACATACATTAGAGGCTTTAAGAGATCATTGATACTCTCATAGTGTCAATGTTCAACTGTAATCTAGATGTATTTGTTCTATATCCAGGCAGTTAATCACACAGCCCAAGGTTCTGAGTCTTGTGTATTACCCATTCAGTGACTGGGACCACCTTATTTTTCTTTAGTTATTTCCTTTATTTATTAAAGTGTTCAGATTGCTGTTTGTTCAGTTCAAACTTGACGAATTCAGCATTATCATTTCCAGAATTGTTACGGGTTAAGTGTCAATGTAGCAGTATCAAGAGGCATCTGTAATGTAGATTATGAGCTATATGTTCTAAGTATCATCAGACTGCCTGTATGCATTACTTTGTGCTGTTGTGCATTTACACAAGTTATTTGCTTACTTTATCCCAAGAGCATACACTGAAATTGACATTACATACTGTAGTGGTATCAAAGACTATCAATGTTGTAAAAAAAAGCAGTCAACACTTAAACTCTTGTCTTGGGTCTAGTCAATCAGAGACATGAGACCAAGTATTTCAAGGTGGCTTCATAACTGGAAAACTGGGAAAAGTCAGGGAATTCATAACCTAGTCAGGGAAACCTGGAAAAGTCAAGGAATTTTGTATGGGGTCGGGGAAACTTAGACTAGTGCATTGATCAAGTACAGGAACTAAAATACAATTTTTCTTATATATTTGAATAAAGTGTGGGGTGTTGCGGATTATGAGTTTATGCAATTTTCCTTCACATCTGAGATGTTTACTTGTGCTATGGTCAGGTTACTCTTTTTCACAACACACACACAGTTAATTTTTCGTACATTATACTAAATATGGTACCTAGAAAATATATTTATGGCACTGCACTGTATTTAGCTATAAGAAACAGGCTTTCCAAGAGTTTTGTACCACATATATATATATATATATATATATATATATATATATCAATTCTCTGTTGTACATGGATGTTGATCAGTGTTTTAGCCAGTGTTGTAGACATGCTCCAAAAGTGGAGTTGTTCTTTCATCGGCATGTGGTATTTTTAATAACTAACTGATGGAGTGCAGTCTCAATCAAACAATTCTCAGATATTTATGGTGGAGTGTTTAACATTATTTCTTCAACAGCCCTCAATGAAAATCAAAGCTGGTATTTAAGAATATTATGCAGCACACTGTGACATCTGATTACATCTGCGTTGTCTGGATTGGCAACTTATTTAGCATGAAAAATTTATTCATGGTGTGATTTTGGTTAAATGTAGTTTCATAATGCTCTGTTGTTATTTTGTTTGGATTATCTGGAATTGTAAGATCCATATTTTGTAGTTCTGAAGACTTCCGTGGATGTTACTAATCATTAACGTACATTATGAGCTGTTTCTAAACTAAAATATTGTCAGAAGTAATTTAGCAGCTACACGTGAATGACATCCGGGATTTGAGTGAACTGGTTTGTTTGTGAAAAGTGGTTACGTTTTTGCCAAGGGGTTTTTTGTATAGTTAAATAACATTTGTGCTTGTCCCCAAGAGTAGTAGCATCCACTTTCACTGGATTAGCGACATATTTAGCACAAAAACTCTATTGGAGCATGATTTTGGGCAAGTGTGATTTCCTAACAGGCTATTATATTTTCATTTGGAATATCAGGTGTTGAAAGATCTTTATTTTGTAGCCTAACAACTTTTGTGTGTGTTGACAAGACTTGTGATCATTTAAGGGTGTTCTGCAACAAAAAATTCATAATTTTACTATTGTACCAAATACTGGCCATTTTTACACAATACGTTAATTATAATTTCTTAAAACAAATTGTTTCGGTTACATAGTTTTTGCACAAGCATATGTTAAAATAGCGATTTTACTATTTTTGCTACCTACTCTAAGTAAAAACTAATTAAACTGTAGAAATAAAATAATTTGTAGTGAAAGTATACATATTAAACTACGGAATGAAACATTTATTATTTCACTTAACAATTATTTTTTTAAATTTAGGTACAGTCAAGAAAATTTTTTTTGTACAAACCAATTTAATGTGAAATTACACATGAGTTATTCTGCAGCTAAGTACATTTACTTTCCCTCTAAATTGTGTGAATTGTATTGTTTGAATAGTTTTTTTTTTACTTTGGGTAAGTTGCAAAAATATTCTAATCACTACTTTGACATGCACTTCTACAAAAACTATGGAACTTAAATGTATTTTATTCATAGAAAATTACTGTTAATTTAATGTGTAAGCATTGGACAGTCATTGGACAGTGTTTGGTACAGTTATATAATTGAAAATTTTCAATGCAGAGCAGTTTTAATTAGGTTGTGAACATTTCCTAAGTAAAATAGGTGTTTTCATTCTCAGAAGAAACACATTGATACCAATTCAGAAGAGTACAATTTATCAAAGAGACTGGTTGAAAGAAGACAATTTTTCACCTTGGTTGCAGCCCTCAAAATTAAACAGAAAAGACTTTGCCAAAAAACATTTTCCTTGAGTAATATGGGAAGACATGCTGTAACAAGCCGCATGACTGGGGATAAACACAAAATGGCAGCGAGAAACAACAGAACTTTTGTTTGATTAGACCTATTATAAACAAAACCCAAAAAAAGTCAGTGGGAAATATACTCTGGTGGTAGGCCTACGTCACCATCTACTTTGTTTATATCAGCTTCTGCATCAGCCTCAACAGTCACTTAAGAATGCTGAGAAGTAACAGTGCCAGAACTCGAGAGTGAACATTAGTTAAGTTTATTGCTGCAGATTTCAATGAAATTTAGTCTACAGTTTTATTTAGTTACTGTTGTTGTCTGTACATATTTTCAAAAATTTCCCCCGCATTTTAACTGAGATATTAAATTATAAATTTTAATAATTTTAAGTTGTTAAATTCATAACTGTAAAAAGTCTTTATGTCTGACGCGCGAATTATGTATGCACATAACCTTCTTGTATAACAAAATAAAATTTCGTTGTAATAGATGCAATATTTATATTACAAAATAATTAAATTGTGAACCTCTACATAACGTAAAAGTGCAATTTTGTATAAAGTCGCCTCTCACGCATTACTAACACATTGCAGAGAGATCACCTTAAGCCGTTACAGACACAAAGCATCACGGAATAATTTGTCGCCTAACACATGTGGAGCTATGTATGGGAAAGCCAAACAAACATCAGCTAATTGTATCAAATTTTCACACGAAGTGAGTGCAGACGTCTGGGAAATTACTTCCACTTAAGTAAATACTCAATGAATCCAAACTAAAATTTAGCTATTTGCATAAGAAAGAATACTGCATCATTTGGTACCTAAGACATGTCTGTGCACTGTCTGGGAACCCGTAATGAATGTCAGTTGAAAGTCAAATTTCGCACTGTTTTCGCCATTTTACAAGCAGCCGGTAAGTAATAGTATGCTCTCTAGAGTGCTGCCAAGATGCGTGCAGTGAGAAAAGCCATGAACTACGTCCAGCAGGTAATGGAAGGGGGAGGGAAAGACAGCGCTAAGCCGCTTATCACTTCCCAAGATCAGGAAGCGTAGCAATGCCGTACTAACTGGTTTCTCTGGCCACTGAAGGGTCGTCACCACAGAACAAGGAGGGTCGTCACTTGGTTCTAAAACTCGTGGCCAATTTTACCTGCCGGTATTTTAACGATTCCTCCACTATAATCTGTGGAATATTTACTAAAATGATAAGTGTTTTATTTATTGGAGTTTAATTTTGAAAATATGTTTGTTAATTGTTTTAATAAATATGTGTTTAATGAGTAAAAGCACATCATTAACCTCATATAACAAACCCTTATTTCAAACGTCCCGCCGCACCTTAGTTCACCCTCTGGCCGCTAGGTGTACTGATTACCAACCACCGCTGGACAATAGACTTCAGTGTGCCTCCACTCACCTGATGAAGCAGATGTAGTCTGCGAAACGTTGTGACCGCGCGTCCGCGGAGAAATGTGTTCGTCCTATGTGTGTGTGTTTCTATCTGCAAGTACCATCCTGTGAATACTTGTGCACAACTCTTTCTGTTTTATTTGTAATCACAGAGAAGAGTAATATTTGAAATAAAAATGAATTTTATAGATTATTAATATTGTATTACAGCTTGAGATGCCCATTGCTATCATAGAGAAATGTAATGTTGGAAATATAGAATTACCATGGTAGATAATTATAATGAATTATATATCATGATGATCATTACCACTTCATAGAAATGTAATATTTAAAATAATGTTTGTGAACATTTAGTTTCTCATAAACATAGAGCTACTTGGAAGAGCTCCGTGGCTGAGAGGTTTTAGCGCAAGGGCGTAGGAGATAATTTTAATAAGTATGTCAGGTTTGAATCTTCGATGTTTCAATAATTTGTTAATTAATTTAATTTGTTTTATTTTTGGTTATGCATTCTATAATTGAAAAAAAAAATTGGTTTTGTTCTAATATTTTCGTACGGATCAACACAATTATATGGAAATATCTAAACCATACGATCATGTGTTCTTAACCTACATAAGTTATATATGTTGCTTGTGCACTATTGATAAGTCATAGCTTTTTTCCGAGGAAGTTATTATTATGTACAATATGATTATACATTTTTTTATGGAAACGAATAACTGAAAGGTGTTTACTGGCCTTAAATAATATTTGACTGAGATACGCTTGTACGTAAAAATAGTAACTAATACAAATTTATTAAAATAATAGAACATGCTTAGGAGTAATATGACGAAAGGAGCAACTTAAAAAAAATTTCCAATACAAAGCTTTTGATTCGAAACTATGAAAATGCCACTTCTATTATGTAGCGCATGCTGTACCGCTCAGCCACACCGATGCATGTATTATATATGCTGTTTGATGATAATTGCTACCATAAAATTAAATTTCTCTTTGTAATAGTTATTTAAGTATAACATGTTTCTGGCATTATAACATTCATTTACATGTGTATCAAATATTTATAATGAACAAAATTAAAATGTACACAACTTCACATGTATTAGCTGTAGAGAGCTTGTCAACTGTTTGACGTTTAACGTGTTTGGTTAAGAAAAATAATTAATCTTTTCTGTATGAAAAATAATATGATTTACTGGAATAAGCAATCAATATTAAAATGCCCTCACATATCGCCCATATGTTATGCTATCTCGACTGTAATTGCTTGTTTCGGCAGCTATACTGCTCTAGTTACGAAACGAGAACTGGCAACAATACTTGGCATCGAATATGAAGTCATCTGCAAACTTAGAATATGAAACTGTCGAAACCAAATGAGAGTTGATAAGTAGCGATACATTTTATAGCTATGAATAACTTAAAATTCAAGCTCTCGACAGCTCAATGGCGCTTTATAAAGAATTATTGGTTTGAAGCAAGAATCAACGCTTACCAAGATTCTACCATTAACTTAGAATAGATAACCAATGAAATTTCTCGAGAAGCGTTATTTCACTTTCGAAAAGTCGAATTAGATCAATCTGGAATAGAGTCTCTGAAACGCCGTGGAGGAAGTTGGAATGCTAATTATGCAACCACTGTGGTTCCACATTTTAGAACTGCGTGTTAATTAATTGACTGGTATGTTTGACAGCTGAAATAAATTTGATCAACTACTCATTTCTTTTGAATAACCTTATAATAATGTTTTGTTAATCCTTCTCCAAATGCTCGGTTCACACAGGCATATATTCCTTCAACGATACATTTCCATTGCCGTGTAGTTGTTTCACAAGATGCGCTAAACTGGCTTGAGAAAGTTTTCACGTTTGAAGAGTGACTTGGAATTACGCTTACTGCATTGGGAAAGAAAAAGTTTTGTGGGAACATGATTTTTTTACAGCAGCCTTTAAATGGTTTGTTTGTGGTTACAGACTAATGCATCACCTTAGACTGAACCTCTGCTGAGGAAAAGCAGGTACAACTCTTCCCCAGACACAATAGCGTCTGTTGATTGACAGCAGCGACAGTGGTGCACTCTGTAAGATTGTGGTTGAACTCTTCGCAGAGTTTTCGGGGCCTCACTGGCTCATTCAGAATTTCGTAATTGTCGTTTACTCTTAATATGCTTCACTCAATTAAAAAATTTATTTCAGGTGAAAATGTTACCTGTGCTGATATTGTTTGGTGTTTGCATTCATTGGAACAGCAAAAACACAATAAATTGAACAGAAGTGATATTTGGTTGCAACTTTTAACTTGAAAGAACTTATTTATTTCATGCTTAACTTACCATGCCACACTGTAAACAATTCATTGATATAACCACATCATGCATAAACTATACTTTTGTTGCTAATAGCATACTGTTTCAGGTTTTTTTATCTTATATTGTTACACTGCGCTGTCGTTGATATTGTATTTGGAATAAATTTATTTGTTTTTCTGCACAAATTAGGTACTACAGACACTTATTTATAACTATTCAGCCATACCTGTTCTTACCACACAAACAACTGGATTTAACACAATTTCACAAACTAAATGTAAGTAGCTGTAGAGTTAACAGTAAACATGTTGATAATATGTAGATCATCTGAAATAAAATGTATATGCTTCCATTGTGTCAGCATGAACCTTTACTTATCTGCTCACTAACGACAAACTACAAAACCCTCCACTTTGCTCACAGAAAATCTCACACATGACCATTGCTCCATAGATTACATAGCCTCTTAGATATAATACACAATATATTCAACACTCCTCCCAAATTGTAATGGTGTTTCATACACACCAAATATATTATATTACATCATAATTTTTTTCAAAAAATTTTAATGCTATTGCACCAAGGGATTTGGTGAGGATATCAGCTACTTGTTACTTTGTATTAATATATCTAACAATTACTACCTTTACTTCAGTTTTTTGTAGTATGAAAGACAGTTTTACATCCATGTGCTTCAGGTGCTTTTGATCACAACTAGTTAGTGCTTTATGGATCTCTTGTTATCCCCAAACATCACCATGCTGTCACACTTAACCTCCAATTCAATCAGTAACTTTCGAATCCGACAACCCTTCATAACAGATTCACATAGGGCTACTAATTCAGCCTCAGTGGTGCTCAAGGCAACTGATGACTGTTTCCTTGAGCGCCATACTACAGTATTATTGTAAACTTGAAACATGTATCCCGAAGTAGATTTCCTATCCATTTCTCTGGCAAAATCTGCATCTGCATACCCCACTAGTGGACAACTACCATAATTTTTTCTAGAGTACAACTTGCAGTGCATTGTACCCTTAATGTACATAACTATTAGTTTAAGAGAAATCCATAACCGTTTACAAGGTTTCAATTTAAAGCGCCCTAAATAAGTTATTACTGCAGTTATTTCAGGTCTGGATCCAACTGATGCAAACATCAGAGCACCAATACATGACCTACTCTTAAATTCTAACATCTGATCTATTTCCTACATTCTGTAAGTTTACAGTTCACCTCCATAGGTGTTCGCACTGGCCTGGATTCACACATTCCAAAATACTTTAGTACTCTTTCTAAGTATTCACTTTGATCAAGTACCACAGCATCTACCTCTTTACAAATACAGTATTTATACCTAAATATTTCAAATTGTCAAATTCCATGTCTTTCATCTTGAACTCTGAATTCAAAATTCCCTTCACCCATTCAATTTGTTCCATGCTTTCAATGAGAATCAGTATAGTATCCACATGTAACCAAATGTAAATACCTTTCTGTACAAATAAGCAATGGTAATTTTCTGAGCATTCAAAACCATGATTTTTTTTTATGGATTTTGAAAGCCCCTCACACCAACATTTAGGGGACTTCCTGAAACAATATACAGTAAACCCTCATTTTACCGGACTAATTGGGAGGAGGTGTGGTCCAATAAATCAGAATGTCCGGTAAATGGTGAAGTACCAAAATCTGCACACGGAAATTAGACAACAAGCGGATAGATATATAGCAATGTGAAACGTGTTGCAACACAGCGTGTCTGTTATCGTCAAATCACAGGAAGTGGGAGAGGGGGAATGTTTGTGATGACTGGTGAGAGTAGAAAGGAAAGCATGCGCCTTTGTCCGCTCATTGTGATAACCAAGGGGGATGGAAAGAGTAGAAGGAGAAGTAGTTGCTATCAGCTTGGTTTCATGTTATATTTCATGGTAATATGAGACACTTGAAAAAGAGCTGCTGTTTGTATTTCACAGTAAAGGGATTATTTACTAAATATGCAACACAAATAATAAAGTTCCAGCTAAATTACCGCATTTTGGTTCCCGACGCAGACCGTGTCTGTGAGATAATAATCTAGCTGCCATCCTTGACTCTTTCTGAACGGAAAGGGATAGAAATGCTGAGCATGAGAAAGACATGTGTTGGGCTAGTTTGCCCGCAGCAGGTTTGATCTCTACACCACGCACATATCACACGAGCGTTGCTGAACATACCACTTAAACACTGCCTCATCGTGCGAAGATGCAGTTGCAGGTTTCATGTGTTTTTTGGGTCCAACAGGTAATTTTCTTTTTCTTTACCTTTTGGTTCTACATCATATTTCAACACACAACTTTTCAACTTGTCTTTTGCTTTATGAATGTCCGACACAGTTCATTTCTTGACACCATAATCAGCACACAACTTTTCTACCTTAACACCGGCCTCTACCTTTTGTATAGTTAAATTTTTTGGCCTAATGTCAAACGTACCCTCTTTCTTTTCTGTCGTGTTGCAGACGCCATTTCATTAAAAAAAGTGCCTAATCTTTAACGCACGCGTACAGCAACTGCGAAAAAAATTCAAGGTGACACAACAGTCATTCATCCCCAGACACATCAAAACACAGATGAGCGACTAGCTCTGCTTACTATCTTGCGCATCTATCTGTGCATCCGCCTGATGTCACTCACAAAAGGTCTTGCGCTGTTGATCTTACAATTCCGTAAAAATTTCAGCTAGACAATCATTCTTGCCCGGACACGGCACTTACCCCGATGTGTGACTAAAAATAGCTCTGCCTACCATCTTACGCAGCTATCCGTGCGCGTGCCTGATGTCACTCACCAAAGCACAATAACCAGGTATGCTTTGCGCAGTTGGTCTTAGAGTTTCATAAAAAATTCAGCTAGACAATCATTCTTGCCCGGACACGGCACTTACCCCGATGTGTGACTAAAAATAGCTCTGCCTACCGTCTTACGCAGCTATCCGTGCGCGTGCCTTGATGTCACTCACCAAAGCACAATAACCAGGTATGCCTTGCGCAGTTGGTCTTGGAGTTTCATAAAAAATTCAGGTAGACAATCATTCTTGCCCGGACACGCACATACCCCGATGTGTGACTAAAAATAGCTCTGCCTACTGTCTTACACGGCTATCTGTGCGCGCCTGATGTCACTCTCCGAAGCACAATAACCAGGTAGGTCTTGTGTTGCATGTGACAAGTAGACCCAACAGTGGAATAATTTCGTGTTACCAGATTTTGTCCATTAAATACGAAGTCCGCTGAATGGAGGTCCAATTAAACTAGGGTTTACTGTACTACCAAACATCGTAAGATTACTTAGGTTAGGTTTTTTCTTCCAGCAATTCAAAAGGAGTTATATCATGTGCTACAGTTGTGCTCCTGTTTGTTGCATGAGCAGAATAACACACACTTCTCCCACATCTCTTTGGGCAGTTTTGATTCTGCCAGGCAAGTTCTCACTTTGTCAGCTAACGTTCTATTGTAGCGATCTGAAACTCCATTTAGCTGGGGGTTATATGGAACAGTAAATATCATCCTAATGCATTTACCTTTACAAAATGCTCTAAACTCTTGATTTACATATTCACCTCCCATTATCTGATTTTGCCTTTAAGATATCTCCACCAAAATATATAGTAGCATAGTAGTAATACTCTTTCAGTTTTTCAACTACCTCACTTTTACTCTTTTAACAGGTAAATCACTACAATGTATGTGTACTCAGCAATAAAGGTAACAAAGTAATTATAACCATCCCATGATGTTGGACTAATGGGAATACAAACATCACTATGGATTATTTCCAGTGGTTTTCTAGCCCTTTCATATGTTCCTTTAAAAGGAAGTCTACTAATTTTTCCTATGATACATGATTCACAAAATTCATTTTTACCTTTTATGTTTGTTATTTCCTCTAGACATTCAACTGATTTGTTTTTACACAGCATCCTTAAACTATTATATCCAAGGTGCCCAAAGTACCTATGCCACAACTGAACCAATTAAATTTGAACCTCTATTCTTACTACTTGTATAACTAATCTGGGGACACTCCACCACCATCTCAACTGTATAAAGTGAATCCTTTCTATTGCCTACCATAATCAAATCATTATTCAAGAAAGTTTTAACTCTTCCTTTATAAAAGATCACTCTTATTCCTCTATTTTCATGTTTTCACACAGACAACAGATTTTTTTCACTTTCTGGCACAAAACAAATATTTACAATAATGCAATAGATTGGATCATAATGATAGTGGTAACAACATACCTATATATTTCCAATACCAACCGCTTCCAATTCCGTACCATTTTTTTGCTGCACATATTTTCCTCTGGTGTTGTAACTCTAAATATTCAGAAAAATGCCTTCTCTCGCTTACAATATGATCTGAACTTCCAGAATCTACACAAAACTCAATTTTATAACAGTATCATTTTCACACATATTCTTAGCTTCACCTGATAAGCCTAAGAAAACTACATGATTTGAATCACTATTATCTTCGACTATGTAAGAGTTGGCAGATGTTCCTCTTCTATTGTCCTCCTCGAAAGTTGTAAATACTGCTATGTCCTCTGCTTGCTGCTTGCTTCGTTCTCTGGAATGGTCTCAAAGTTGGTTGCTCTCTGACGTAACCTCCATAACTTGATGATTATGTCTTCCCTCAGCAGTGATACTGTTTATGGCCTCCTCTTCTGCACGACTAGTGGAAAAATGAATAACTCATTGACTCATTTTCTTCATTAGCTTTTTTCTTCCTTTTTTCCTCCTCACCAAGAAGGTGATTCTTCACCAAGTTCATAGTTAGATTGTCCATAACATCAAGTGCAGTGACGATACTCATGTACGACATGGGCATTGAAAGTAATATGTAGTTTACTTTCTCTTCTTCTAGAAACTCACCACCTGCATCTTTCAACCGAGAGTAAATTTCTTCCATTTTCACTAAATATTTCATGAGGGAACCTCTCTCAGTGTATTTAATTTTGCTTATTGCTGATGCAGGAACAGTTTACTTCATACTCCTTTTTTTTAAGTTGTCCTTCAAGTTCTTAAACATGACATGTGTCGAAGTTTAATTTTGTAAAGATTCCAACTGACTATCTGCTACAGACGCAGTAATAATTAATTGTCTGTGCCCTTACTTCTTTCGTTTCATTTGCTTCTTGTCCTGCAAATGATCAATCTTCAATTGTGCTTGCTACTCCACTTTCACTTAATACACTTTTGACTCTAAACTCCCAAGCTGAAAAATTGTCTCCAGCAAATGACATCAGGTTATACTTCTCTTTCGACAACATACTTTTCATTCCACGTAACTAAATAACCACTGACTCCTGCTACCACTGTTGATAATATGTGGATCATCTGAAGTAAAACGTACATGCTTCCATTGCGTCAGAATAAACCTTTACTTCTCTTCTCACATATGAGGAACTACCAAACCTCCACTGCTCTCACAGAAAATCTCACACAATGTGACCATTGCTCCATAGATTATATAGCCTCTTTGATATAACACACAAAGTACTCAACAATTACATGCAATAAAAAGTCCAATGACATCACAGGGATATCAACGTGGCAGCACTAGTTTTCACTGAGCTAAAATAAACACACTTTTTATTTTGGTTTTTCTCGGTTTATACGGATGCAGATAAACAAAGTATGGTACTGTTATTCATTAAATTAAATGTAATTATAAATAAAAATAAATTACAAAATAGGTAACATCCCCATTATTTGGTGAATGTACAGAAACTTACTATTGTAAGCAAAAATGTAGACTGTTGCAGTGATTCCACTCTGAAATGATCATAGCATCTATAATTTATGTTCAGTGATAAACATTGAAGCTTTATATAAAATACATAATTTGTGGAACAGCCTCTCTTTTAATGTTGATACTCATTTTATTTGTGCTGCAATTAACACCCCAATTAAATACAATACATGGTAGTCTCCTTACATTCTGACCATTAAGCTTAGGTAAAATAATATCTGGTGTGACATATATTTAATCTCTGAAACTTTTTTTCACTTTATTAAAGGATGAGACAAATTCGAAAACCAACCAGTATTTCTATTACCTGAGCTACTGACCAAATGGAAACAAAACACCTGTAGAAGCCATAAGAAAATATATCTAAACGGAATTTACACAATAGGAAAAATAATGACTTCTACAGACAAGTCAGGGTACTAGATAATAAAATAAGCAGAAATTATGATAGTGTATGGAATTTCAGATTATGTGTTTTTACCGTGACCAAGGTGATTAATTTGGGTACGGACCTGACCTTTAGTTAACTTGCAAACCCTGTTCTATGTAATTTTCTGAGTTCTAGACGTTTCCAAAATCCTGTTTGTTCCTGAAACAGCTTATAAACTTCTGTAAATTCTTTGCTAGCTCAGGGTCTGGGGGTCGATCTTAGGTTTTGTTTATTTTGAAGTAAGTTACACCCGTTGAGATACAAGAATAATCATAAAGCTGCTCTGCATAACTAATTAACTTTCGGGAATTTATTAAAATTTACTAGATTTTGTTCCAACTCTTGGCCAGGAACTAAACTTGACACGATGGCGTAGTTAAGGGTGGGTCTTACTAAATATGTCTTGTAGTAGTTCGGGACAGTTGCCTCTAGATCATCCCTCTCGTTCTTGGATGACAACCCCATACTATTGGTTCTTGTAAGGCGATCGCGACCTCTTTGCCCTCAGATGAAGCTCTCGTTCCCCTCATTCATTGAAAAGTGGACCTGTCAAACTGAAAGCCTCGGAGACCCAGGACAGCAATGAACACAAAGTGGACTATGGAATGGCCTGAACCACAAGCTCTTCTTTATAATTCCCTTGAATATCATTCTTCGGCGTTGACATCGTGGATAGTTTGAAACGTATTTCTCTTGGTAGTAGTCGTAGAAGCAAAATGAGACCTTTCTGACGACGCGTAGGAAACATTCAGCGTCTCGTCAAAGAAATCCTCACGTCTTCTTGACTACACGTCTGTTCTGCACCATGGACGGGAACGTTCTTATTTTCAATAAAATTTTCTCAATCGTTCTTAAACCAACTACTTCTCTTGTTTTTACCGTCGCAACACCATATCCAGTCAATACTTTCCTAAGTAGCTAACCTCGGGTTTGTTCGCTAATGTGATCAGATCAGGTTGTAATTCGTGATTCAAAATAAAATATTTTTAGCATAGATATAAAACCTGTAGAAGTCATTAAAGTTGCAAAACACAATACCTTATACATTCAATACATATGCGATTAAAACTTACATTCTTCCTGGCACGTGATAACTATGGTCATAGAACAGTAAATACCTAGGTTAATTGACAAACAAATTGAAATGTATACTCATCTGTAACATTAGACAAAATGCTATGTTACACTGGTATATGTATGTATATCAGTAGAATTGTATTATAGTTTTCCAACAAATATTCACAAGTTATGCAACATATTATTTTATAAACCCATTTTAAAGAGTATTCTTGCAAAATAAGTATTAACTTGAGTTTTATTTCATTTATATTCTTCCATTGTTTTTAAATACTTTCTGTGAGTTATTTAAAAAAGACAAACAAATTGCACTATGGATGACAAAGTTTCCAATTACAGTGTGCTTTAAAATGTAGTCAGTATTTTATAACCTTCATGCTATTTAGTACTCAAGGATAAAGTGTATGTGCGCTTGAATGCACGTGTGCGAGCATGCGTGTGTTTGAGTGCGTGTGTACAGGCATACACCTAAAAATAAATGTTGTACTGTAAATAAGTGCTAATGTTGTGAAATACAAACAAATTTGATATTACATTACTTCAACAAACCAAGTAATGTATGTCTAAGAATACTTTACTTTTATATTTCGTTAATATATTTTAAAAAACTTGAATGGACAATATTCCAACTGTTAAGGAAACGAATATGGACACTATCTTAGCATGTGAATAAGGCATTTTACCAATGAACATGTGATGTGTGTTTTACAATGTCAGTGAACTTCTTTCTTTTCTAATTTATGTAATTTTGTCAACTTAGTATTTACCAAATTATTTAGTGATTGTTTTTTTTTCTAATATCTAATCTATACACATCACAGTTTTCTTTCTTTGGCGTGTCGTGGCATCCGTTATCGCATAATTTACTGAGTATGAAAGTAACTTTTTTATACATCAAGGGGATTTCCGGTTTACTGTGGTGTGTTTCTAAACATTTTAATATTTATTTTTTTAATTACTTGGTTAACAATTAAGAAATTATACCACTGTAATATATAATGCTCAATTCATTTGTCGAAGAGGTGCTATAAAATTATGGCCAATAAACTTAATACAACAAATATATATTTATATCAACTTTTCAGATTAACATTCTGATCACAGTTAACAAAAATAATTAGCTCATAAATTCCCTTAAAGCTAAGACATATATTGTAATGTTAGTAATTAAGAATGTGATAAATTATGTATAATCAAGTGTAATTCATTCGGACTACTATGTTGTAAACAGGGCAATTTGAACATTAGATAAAATATATAACAGTCTCTATAATTGGTCTTAAACCATAGGCACCATATAAAATAAAATTTTTACTGTTCAGTACTAACATGAAGTTTTAATTTGACTTAAAATAGCTATAAATGATAGCCCCAGTCTGACTGTAAACACTGCACAATTGCTAGTCCTGCTGAATGCAAATAGTAATCGATAAATTCTTTTTTACGTAAACACTGTAATACTTACAGGTAGGTGCTAAAATTAATTGCGACCTGTGCCTTGTCTGGTGTCATGTAGCCTGTGCCCAGCATCAACCAAAAGAGTGCAATGGTATCCAAATGTGTTTATTTTGTCATCCTGTGATAAAACCAGAATATACATCAAAAATAAGTTATTATGTTACTATGTACACTTCTTAAAATACATTTAGTAACATAAACGTAAATAATGTGTCAGGTCTCAAAATTATTAGATTTTCCATAGCCTTACTTGCAATACTCGTGAATACCACTCTATTGACATGCGTGTGCATTGAGATGAGTTGTTAATATTTATTTAAAAGAATAATGAAGCAGTTTGAAATACATAAAATCAGGATATTTCAATACCATTTAGTTTGTTACAGGTTTATTATGGTGGGAGTTTGTGTTACTTGTAGTGAACAACATTTGTAATTGTTTAACTAATTCACAAATTAATGAAATTAACATTGATCACTCTATTGGAAATTACGGTTAATTTTTAATAAGCCTGCTGGTGAAGAGTCTTAAAGCCACATACAACTGAAATAATAATTGATACAAATAAATTTTATCATCACTTGGTGGTTCTTTGATGAAGTAAAAACATGGGTACAGTCTTTAAAAGTGTTTTAAGTCTGCTTTTAATACTTGATTTATTATTGTACACTTTCGACGAAATAGTCATTTACTCTATGAACCACTGCCTGCATCCCATCTGGTAATGGCCTGAAGTTATTGGGCGACATATAGGCTATTTAGAGGATAGACCTTTCACCTGTCTGAGAACAACTAGCAGACTGGCTACTTCATTAAATTTAAGAGCATGCTATTTGCAGAGTAGCATCAGTGATTTGAAGGTTTGTAGGTGGCTTAATATACATGCTGTCCAGAAACGGCCATATAATAAGCACACCACATGAATTCTGGACTAAATTGGAGACGAAAATGTTAATGGCAAAATGTTGTATGATCATGGGCGTAGAAAGCAAATTTTTCCAGTGGGGGTCCAGCCGCCAGTGAGATATTTAGGACCCCAAGCTGAAAGCGAGGGGTCCGGGGGTCCTCCCCCGGAAAAATTTTGGTTTTTAGATGCAAAATGGTGCAATTTGAGCAAGGTTTGAACTAAACTATTAAATATAGATACAATAGAAATTTCAATGTTTTTAAATATAAATTTTTTGTCTTAGTAAACTATGTCATAATGAAATCGTAATCAAATTTGGCGCTTTGTATCCTTCCTCGTTTGCGACTTCTTGTTGCATATCTTGTATGAATGTGCGAATAACGTACTTACAAGTGTGAGTCATGGTATTCACCATGTTACATGTCAGTACTTACCAATATACTTCATAACTTTGAGACATCACACTGTGATATCTCACAGTTATCACAGAATATAGTTCTCGGACTGTGGCTGCCTTGTAATTTTTGTGCAGATAAAAACACATGAGTGTGATGAAATAATGGTTGGTTATTCATAATTCAGTTAATTACTAAAAGCTCGACATATATTCAGGTGCAGACATGTGTTTTTTTTTTTTTTGCCAGTTGTAAGAGGAGCATTTTGTAAGGCATTATATGAGATTTTGCAATAAAATAATAAATACACTGTCACATTAAATTATTATGTAGTAAAAGAGGAATTTACTTTTGAGTCGTATATATTAAATTTTAATGCTGAAATATTCCAAAACTATAAGCAAAAATTATCTGTTGGATTATATAACCATGTAGGCTCAAACATTATTTCTCTGATCTCAAATGTCAAAGAACATTTTTAATTACAAAAACTGCAATTGCAACATACATCAACAGAAAAAAGAATAACAGTTGAATTAAGTTAATATATAAAAATATTGTTTGTACATAACAAACATTCCAGAAAAGCAATTTTAATTTTCCATTTTACCAAACACGTTTTTCCTTTTGTCACTCTTTTTTATAAATTCAATGCACATAGATTTCATGTTCAGTTTGTCCAAATGGTCTTTATGCACATGGCATAACATTAAGGAGTTAAGTCGCTTCTGGGTCATAGTACTCCTAAGGTAAGTTTTAAACCTTCTGAGTGTGCTGAAACTTCTCTCAGCTTCACAAGGAGAAGCAGGGCTCGTCATGAGATGTTTGACAAGCTGTTCTACTTCACTGGAAAGTCTTCTTACTTGTACAAATAGTAAGCCAATATCTAGTAGTGGATTACATTTTTAGGAGCCCACTTATCTGCTGCTGAAACTGTGTATCACTGTGCTTAAAATAACACTTTACCCAAATGTGGACATGTTTTATGAACAGTTTGTGCACACCTTGTACCAAACGGGAGGGCATTGCAAATGTGAGCGGATGAGTACTTTTAAAACATTAATGACACACAAATATAATTTCAGAACATTCAGATGTAGAACACAACTTTGTTTCTAGATTTGTCAGTTTTGATTTTGATACCAATTAAAATACATGAATTTGACTTGTGATACACAATTAAGTTTAACACAGTTCCAGGTAAGCAGGCATGTTTAATAAATTTAAATTATTCTATTAACCTCAGGAGTCAAACATCTAAGTTCTCTAGCATCTTGCTCAAGAGATGAAAATGTGTGTAGTTTTCTGAACAATGGCAATTGAAGTGTTAATGAATCCGAGTTGATTTCGGGGTAACTGTCCACCACTTCTGACACATCTCCTGACATTAAAACAACAAAGGGGTGGCGGAAGGGGTGAGTCACCTGATACTGCCAGAACAAAGGGGTAGGGCGCAGTTGTACCACGTTATTTCTATGATACGATAAAAGTAGCGGGCTGCAGTTTGTGTGTTGATTTCCAAACCAGGCTGTTAACACATATTAAGCACATTAAGTCGTCGTGAAAAACTTGTATGTTTAACTATGCACAGTTAACAGGCAGTGATATGTTTTAAAGTTTGATTACAAAAGGGTTCATTGTACACTGAATGTGGCTAGCGTCATAAAGTAGTACAATATAGTTCCCCAAAGTGAATAATGAACATCTAAATAAATTTCCCGCCACCCATAACTGTGATGGGTGTCCATCTTAATTCCAGTGGGGGTCCTTATAGCCACAGTGGGGGTCCAGACCCCCACGACCCCCACAGTTTCTACGCCCATGTGTATGATCATTTTGTTCGTGCACAATGTGGCAACACAGCACCTAGTTATACCCCTCTTGTGCTCCACAGCCTACTACTAGACTACCACTGTCCAGGCCATCATATTATGAGCACAAGAAGGCACCTACTCCCAAACTGTGTTGCCACAGTCTACACAAAAAAATTAACATACAACATTTGCCACTAACATTTTCGTCTCCAATTTACTCCAGGGCTCATGTGATATGCTTATTATGCGGCCATTTCTGGACATCCTGTATATATGTATATATATATATATATATATATATATATATATATATATATATATATATATATATAT